>CM057384.1:120918165-121098165 GCA_030015415.1 Cynopterus sphinx | reverse complement strand
AGAACAAAAAAATATTTAAGATGGGATGAGCTGGGAAGGGCTGTCATCCTGCACCGTTTGTGGGGAAGATAAGCAAGAGATGCGCCCTCGTCGAAAGGTGTGGGTTTGAGTTGACTTAACGAAACTTTAAAGGGACACCCAGACACCCAGTCGGAACAGAGAAGAGGGCCTGTGCTTGTCAGCACGTGGCCTGGTAGAGACAAGGTGTGTGAGAGGCAGAGGGCGGCGGGTCTTAATGACGAGCAGGCAGAGTGCGGCGGGCATCGCTGGTCAGTGGACAAAGACAGCAGCCACCGTTTTAACTCAATTTATTTTCGACCCGGACACCTACTGTCACGTGGGGCTCCATGCTTCTTGGTCACGAGGCCTCCCGTGCATCGCAGGGTGTTCAGCCGCATGTCCCTGGCCTCTGCCCACTCGAGGCCAGTAGCCCTCCTCCCCGAGCTGTGACAACCAAAACTGCGTCCAGAGGTCACTTGGGCAGGAAGGACACGTTGCCCCCTGGTTGAGAACCACTTCCCCACGTGTCTGCTTCTCACACTTTCTGGGCTGGAAGAGTTTTTATTTGACCAGTGCTCTTGGAACACACCAGAAGGGCGCATCACTAGAAAAGTGATCATGTACCAGGTTGTCACGATGTTGAAGTGTTTAAATGCGAAGTATCACCGTCTCCTGTCACACGGGTAGCGAATTGTTCACGGACCACACGTTATGACCCCAGCTCTACACCTGGGAAGTATTAGAAGACATTCTCTGCTTGTGGAGGAGTCCCCAGGGACTCTGGCCACTTTGGGGCCCATTTCTTCCTTTCTAACGATAACCTTGCTTCACCCTACTGGAATAGAATGACAAGGTGGTCCCCTTAGACGTGTGTCTGTGGGGACCATGTATTCACTAGCCAGCGCTCATCGAGAGACTGATGTGAACGGGGAAGCCTGTCTGTGCTTTTCCAGGGGGTCTCAGCAGGGCCTTCCCAGAGCCAGCCACAGAGTTCAGCCCTCATTCACACCAAGTCCTGGCCCCAGACCTCTTGCCTTGAGGTCGTTTGGGGGACCAGCAGGGGACTAGACCTGGGAAGAGAGGCAGGGTTGTGCCAAGGAGGATGGCCAAACAATCAGGGAACCCTTGGGAGCAGAGGGGACATGGCAGGCAGGGAAGGGGCGGAGGGTGTGACCCAGCTCACAGCTGTGGGGAATCGGGGGGTGACAGCAGCCTGTCAGGTCCTGCTGCCAGCCTGGCCTCTGGGTTCTGACTCATCTGGGATCAGAAATAGCTCTTTGGTTCACACGTCCCAACCCCAGTTTGCCAAAATCCAGTGAATCAGGATTCTCAGTAGAATCAGAACCAACAGGTGGCACACACAGGCACACAGACACGCGCAGTCTATGTGTGTGCATGTATTTCAAGGAATTAGTTTGTACGATTATGAGGCTAGCAGGCCTGAAATCTGTAGGGTGGGCTGCCAGGCTGGGCACTCTCCTGCAGGAGCTGAGGCTGCCATCTTGAGGCAGAATTTCTTCTTCGGGAAACCTCAGATTTTGCCATTGAGACCTTCAACTGATTTGGTGAGGCCCACCTTCATTATCAAAAGTCATCTCCTTTATTTAAAGTCAACTGATGATGGCCTTTCATACAAAATACCTTCCCAGCAGCACCTAGATTTGTGTTTGATTAAATGGCTGGGTACTGTAGCTTAGCCAAGCGGGCAGAAAATGTTCACCGTCACGTCCAGTGCACAGCCTGGCCCTGACCTCAGGATCAGAGCATGGCGGAGGTGAAGGGAGGGGCCGCTCCAACCTTCCTCCAGGTCCCTTGCTGGTTAGTGGGCAGCCAGGTCCACTCGCTCTTCGCAAACCATCCACGTCCCTTAGCTCAGTGCCCTCGGCCGGGAGGCACTCCTGAGCCCACACACCTGCCCCAGCATCCACCTTCCCCCAGGCATGTCCTTACCTGACCGTGAGGCTGTTTGGGACTTCAAAGGACTGAGTGTCCCTGTGGGAAACCATGGCGGTCTTTCCTGACCTGTCAGTATGGGTTAATTGGAACTGTTGTGGGTAATTAGTATTGATTTTACTCCAAGTTGTTGAACTCCTAATGAGGAACGTAGCCATGAATTTGTCGTCTAAGCTGTGACATTTTCGAGAGTGAAGGGGGAGCTATTAATCAGCCTGGACATGCTGTCCCGAATGGTGACTGCTGCTCTGTGTTTCTTAGCTTGTGAACGCGGAGCTGTCGTCTGTGCCTGTGTTCTGTGGATGAAGGGGGAAGCAGGTCAACAAATCTGAGGGCTCTTGTGAGATGAGATGTGGAAGTCCTGACCCCTGGTCTCAGTGGATGTGACTTTCTCTGGAAATAGGGTCTGTGCAGACATAATTAGTCAAGATGAGGTCATACTGGAGTAGGCTGGGCCCTAAATCCAATGGCTGGTGTCCTTATAAGAAGGCCATGTGAAGACAGAGACACACAGAGGAGAAGGACCTGTGACATCGGGGGCAGAGACTGCAGTGATGTGTGTACAAGTTAAGGAATACCAGGGAGCGCTGGCTGTCACCAGAAGCTTGGAGAGAGGCATGGACAGATTTTTTTTTTGAGTTTCCAGAAGGAGGCAGCCCTTCCAACACCTGATTTCAGACTTCCAGCCTCCCGAGCTGCGAGAGATTCTTTTATGGGACTTTTCCCAGACTGCGGCACTGTGGTCTGGACAGATACTGAATGGTCATTTCTGCAGGTCGATCAGACAATTGGAATTACCTTGCGGCCCACATTAGATCTGGCACACACCTTTGTCAGCTGAGAACGCACCAGGCAAGTGAGGTGGGTTCTGTTCCCGACACTGGTGATGACGAGATGACTCAGGTGACAGCAAGGTCCTATTCCCGGCACTCAGGGTGCCCACTGCAATGAACCCACCTGAGAGCGGATCACGAAAGGCAGAGCCCTCACTGCCTCTGCACGTGAGCCCTGACCTCCGAGCTGGGCCTGCCTGCCCAGCGGCAGTGAGCACCGGATCAGCCCCGAGTCTCCTCTGGGGGCGGCATGGCGGTGGCTGACATGTGCCGTTTTCATGGGTGTGAATCCAGGTGCTCATTCCCTGTCCACCTGTGCCACGAAAACTGGACCACGAGGAAACCGGAGGGGAGAGCTCTAGGGTGCGTCAGTGATGATGAACATGGCCCCCGTTTCCTCGTGGGGAGTTCAGTGGGTCTGTCTCTTAACGTGCACCTTAAACACAATAAAACGTTAAGTGCTTAGTTTGGGTTTTGACAGAAGTATGCAACCGTGTAAGTACCACCCAACCAAGATCTAGAACATTTCTGTCACCTCAGACAGTCCCCGGTGCCTTCTGAATTAGCCCGCCCCCTCCTGCAGAGGTTCTGATTTCTGCCACCGAGCTCAGGGTCGACTACGTCGGGACATCATAAAGAGTTTCACGCCATTTATATCCTTGTCTCGATTCTTTCATGCACCAGGTGTTGAAGCTTCAGCCTTCAGTGACAAGTCATAGTAAATGGACGATACCACCCCGTTATAAAGCACTTGGAAAGGGAGCAGTGGGAGGGGAACCACTCAGGATTCCTCCACCTGCTGCAGCCATTGCAACGAGGGTTTCGGTCTATGTCTTCCCAGTTCTTTCCAGCTGCTTATTCATTCATAAAACATGCCATGCTAAGAAAAGTGGTGCCTATTTTTCCAAAGAGAAATGGTTTGTCTTAATGACCACTGCGCTTTTGATAACTCGGTCGCAGTGTGTGGCACCCGTGGGCTCAGAGTCCGGTTGTTGGGAAGGAGACAGGAACCTCGGTTACTAACGCGCTTCGCATATGTTACGTGCATTCTTCTGAACCTTCTAGCCTGATGTCGGCTCACAGAGGTGGGGCAAGACAGATGACTCAATTGTCCCCAAAGCATCCTGAGAGCGCCCCACCTCGCATTACAGAGAGACACATAGACAGAAGCACCCAAATGAGAACAAATCCTCAATACATATTCAGAGTTTACTACCGTAGGGGAGTGAGCCACCAGAGGTGACAGGCAAGGGGGGAGCTTTATAGGGAAAAAAAAAAAAGAAAGAAAAAGGTGCAGGTGTGCCTGGATGGGCGGTTGTTGGGCTGGGGAAGCCGGAGTCTCCTTAACTTAGAAGTGGGGCATTTTATGTCCTTGGTTTGAGGAACGTATTCGCTTCCTTGAACCTGCTGGAACACATTCCTACAAGAGGGATGACTTAAAGCAACAGAAATTTATTCTCTCATAGTCTAGAGGCTGGAAGTCTGAGATCCAGGTATTGGCAGGGTTGGTCCCCCCTGGAGGGTCTGAGGAGTAGTTGTCCTTTGTCTCTCTCCTAGTTTCTGGTGGTTGGCCCTGGTCCTTGGCCGTCCTTGGCTGGTACATATGTCACTCCAATCTCTGCGTTGTCATCACATGGCCTTCTTCCCTGTGTGTCCTCTCTTCTTCCTACAGGGACACCAGTTACTGGATTTAGAGCCCACCCTAATCCAGTATGACCTTATTTTATCTCAACTAATTATATCTGCAGAGTCCTTATGTTATGGGCTGAATCGTGTCCCCTGAAAATCCATGTGTTTGAAGCCCTAACCCCACAGTGACAGTATTTAGAGATCGTGCCTCAGGGAGATAAATAAGGTTCAATGAGGTCACAAGAGGGGGGCCCTAATCCGATAGGACTGGTGTCATCATAAGAAGAGGAAGAGACACCAGAAGTGTGTGCACACGGAGGAAAGGCCGTGTGAGGACGCAGAGAGAAGGCGGCCATCTGCAAGCCCAGAGAGAGTCCTCGCCAGAAGCCACCCCTGATGGCAACTTGATCTTGGACTTCCAGCCTCCAGAGCTGTGAGGAAATAAGTTTCTGTTGCTTATGCCCCCGCCCAATCCGCAGTGTTTTACAACGACAGCCCCAGCCAACTAATACACCTTGTTTCTGAATAAAGTCACATTCCAAGGCTCCTGGTGGACACAGATTTGGGGAGGACACTGTTCAGACCATTATAAGGAGTATATTTAGCTTCCTCTGGCTGGTCTTGAGCCAGAAGTGGGGACAAACAGTTGGCAAGCTGTCCCTCCTGGACCGTGTCTGGACCATCTGGGCCAGTCGTGTTTGGGCTCCCTGGACGGGGTGTTAGGTGGTTCTCGGCGAGTGAGACAGGGATGCTCAGCATCAGGGCGGGAACAGAGGTGGGGTGGCAAGGATGGCTTAGGAGATGTCGCCCCGGTGATTTCGGTAGGCCCGTGTTCCCTCCTGTGTTCCAGTTGGACCACGCGACATCTGGGGCCTCCTCCAGCCCGAAAATTTCATGGTTGTTGCTCCTGGAGAGAGTAGTCCTTCTGCTGGGTCTTCCCATTGTACTTTTATTTTTCTTTTTTGGAAAGTACTAAAAGAGAGAGAATTTTAAACAACTTTTCGTGCTGATTAAGTCAGTGATTTAATCTAATTATTTTTACTCTTCTTTGAGACATGAGGGAGGTGGTATAAACATAGACATTCCAACTGTTGCCTATGGAAGGTATAACATTCTTACCTAAGTTATTTTAAACCACAAACTTGGGAAAAATCACGATTTTTTGGCTTTTGGTTTCTGGCCCTTGGGTCGCTTCTAAAACACAGAAATAAAAATGATAGAAAGTTGAAGTTATTCAAATTACTTCCCAGCCTTGCAGCCTGACTCTCAGAGCTTCGGAATAAATGTCAGAGCTTCGAACGCGGGGTTATTTTTAACGAGGGTAGAAAGCAAAGAGAATGGCATGTTTTGAGGCCATTTTTTTCCTTTTCGAAAAATTCAATTCACAGTTTATATTCCCCGAAGAGCGTCAGCGCAACGAAAGGTTTAGGGAAGATCAGCATTAATGGAAGCGCATCTCCATCAAACACTTGCATCTGGGGCGGGGCATGGGTCAGCGGACGAGCTGCCGTCGGGGAAGCCTGGAGCTGAAAAAGCACGACCAGCCAGACCATCCCCTGGACCCCGGACATTCTTCTGCATAGAGCTCATTCTAGTGGCTCCTGGGTTTGCAGCAGAAGGGAGGTGGAAGGCCAAATGCTCCTTCACTCAGCGAGGCGTTTCCTGGATACCTGCCTCGTGTCAGGACCTGGCTGCTCACAGGCTTGACCGGTGCATCCAGAGCAGAGAGAACATGGTAGGAAAGGTGACACGACGAGGCTGCGTGCACGCAGGGGAGGTCCTGTGACACCAGACCATGTGGGGCCTTGACGGCCTTGTTGACAGGGTCTGGGGCATTTTTCTGAGAGTCGTTGAAAGCCGTTTAAACCATACGTGTAGGTGGAAAATCTGGTCTGGCTGCCATGTGGAAAATGAGGAGGAGCAGACTGAGGAGGGACATGGGAGGCCAGGCAGGAGGCTGGTGCCGGGGTCCAGGGACAGATGACGCTGGTGGGGGAAATGGAGAGGTGGATGGATTCTTGAGCTATTTAGGAAATAAGATTGGCAGGACTCTGCGGAGGATTGGCCCAAAGGGGCAGAGAGTATCAACACTCAGTGCGGGAAATAGAAGCCATTCTCAGGGTTTTAAACAGAAAGGAATCTAATTCAGGGAATTGGGTCCTTACAAGGTTGAAGGAAGGGCTAAAGGGGCAGGAGTTGGAAATGGGGTGATCAAATTTAGAAGCATCCTATGTGGGAGTAAGCAGGTGGATGCTGCTGCCAGGAGAGCCTCTCAACACTTAGGTCTCGTAGCCTGGGCTGCCAGCGAACACCTGCTCTTTTCCGCCTCTGAATTTCCTAGGTTGGCAGAACCTCCTTCTCACAGGTAGTTCAGCCTCAGCAGAAAGGGCAGTAGGGCTGGTGCCTGTGACTGTGCAGGGCACAGCCCGCACACCCATATCCGTTGCCTCCGACTGGAAGGTTCATAGAGGGAAGTTGAAATGGATGCTGAGTGCCTGCTGACCTGCACCCCTCAGGGGGTCTGAGGGGGTCATCTAGGACAGCACTGGGGTTCCTTTCATGCAGACCAACGTGGATGGTGGGCCTTTCGCTGCCTACAGGTTTAAGGTACTTACAGGGTGGCCAAGGACTGATAGGCAGTTGGCAGCGGGGTGGGTGTGTGAGGTCTTGAACTCCGCAGCTGAGGTTTAGGAGACATCTGCAGGTGATGGAAAGTCAGAGTCAGAGTAGGAGGAGAAGCGGACTCAGGACAAGCGAACGCCAGCGTTGGAGTCCCATGGAGGACGGGCCCTCTAAGGTGAGAGACTGGGCACATGAGGAGAGTGCGGGCTCAGGGAAGTTGAGGCCATCGCAGGGAGGTGGGATAACACAGCGAGGCGGGTGAATCTTCATGCATTTTGCTAAGTGCGAGAACCAGACTAAAAAGGCTACGTTTTCTGTGGTTCCGTGGCTGTGACATCCCGGAAAAGGCAGTCTATAGGGGAAGGAAACACCGGTGGTTGCCAGGGACTGGGGCGCGGGGGAGGCTTTGACTACGGAAAGGCAGAGAAGGGAGTCTTGAGGTTGATGAAACGAGACTGTCTCAGGGGTGTGGTGGTGGGTACACAACTCTGCGCATTTCTCCTACCCATAGCAGTACACACCACAAAGAATGAATCTTACTGTACGTAAGATAGGTGGGTGCTTGAATGGAGAGACAGATGATGCGTTCATTCACTCACTCGCTCATTCATATGTTCACGCACAAATCGCGAGTGGTCAGTTTTATTAAGCATTTCAAAGAAGGCAAGGAAGAGGAGTGACAGGCTTCTCTCAATCCATGAAATAGCGGCCTAGGCCAGCGGTCCCCAACCTTTTTAGCACCAGGGACCGGTGTTCCTATAAGAATCTGATGCCTGATGATCTGACCTGGAGCTGAGGTGGTGATGCTGGCGCTGAGAAGCGGCTACAAATACAGATGTAGCTTCGCTTGCTGGTCCGCCACTCACCTCCCGCTGTGCGGCCCGGTTCCTAACAGATCATGAGCTTGTATTGGGATTGGGTACCCCTGGCCTAGACCTCTGCATGGGTGGGTCCCGGGCCACATGCAGAATTGACCTACAAGATGCAGTCAGGGTACATTCCTCCATTCAAGAGCACGACTTCTTGCCATGGCCCTCAGAAGTTGCAGGAATACAGAACCTGCTCCTTGGATAATGGGGTCCTTAGGCCCCGAGATCCTGTGCCTGTTGTGGGTCAGATGTTCAGATGAGAAGAGCATGCTGCTGTTCGGGCTCCCGACCTGGCCTCTTCTCTCACCTGTGCCGAACTGTGGTTGTGTGTCTGTAGGTGAACCCTTTAGCCTCTCGGAGCCTCTATTTCCACATCAGTAGAATGGGAATAAGGACCCTCTCAGGACTGATATGGCTGATGAAAGGGCTTGAAAAGTTAGTAACGCAGCCTTCAAACCTTGACACGGGCGCCACTCTCTCCATGGGCTTGCTGCCCGCCCCTCCTCCCCCGGGTCAGTGACCCTGGCTCTGTGCACGCCTCATCGGCACAGCAAGCTTCTCGCTGGCTCCCAATCATCTGCGTACCTGTCTGTCTCCTCCACCAGCCCCTTAAGGACACATCTGCGAGGCTCAGCACCTAGCTCAGTGCCCGGCGCCTAGTAAACGCTCAAAAAAGTGTATTGATTTGGACTCTTTCAGCATCAGAGCATTCGCCATCCTGGTTACCTACCACTTGCCGAATAACTTTGGCTTTCTCTGAAAGTCAAGTCACCCTCCCAGACGAGGAGCTGCCAGGCTCCAGGATGCTCCCAGATGCACCAGGGTCTCGCGTGCTGTTCCCCAAGAGCGTCCAGCACCCACTGCATGGGTGCTCAGCAAAGACTTGTTGAACAAATCAATGCATCTGGAGAACTGGCAGCAATTTTGGTCAAAGTGAAGAGCCTCGAACAGGCAACTCTAACTGAGGGTTTCTGACATGTAATGGTGTCACCCACGTGACTTCGTGTGTCAACGAAAGATCAAGTGCACCTAGGGCTCTTGTTTATGGGGTGCTGAAAACTTGGTAGCTGATGTTGGGGCAGGGGCGTGGCAGGTGCTTTTGTCCCCAGGGATCTGTGGTTTCCCCTCAGCTGTTTAGGAAGGCAAGTGGCAGGAAAGACCCCCGCTCCCCTGGCCCGGCACACACAGTGGAGGGTGGATGGACCGGAGGGAGGCAGACATCTGGGTTTGAGGAGAGGGCTGTGTCCAGAACCAAGAGTGATGGAGAAGCCAGTCTGGGGCACTGAGGTCCAAAGGAAAGACTTCTAAGATGGGGGTGGGGAGTGGCTGCTGGTGGTTGTCAGCTTCCCCTCCCCTCCTCCTTCCCCTGGCTCCCCCTCTCTCACCCCAGGGTATGGAGGGTGCTGGGATGCCTGGTTTCCTGAGCTGGGCTCCACCTGCAGACACATCTCTTCCCTCTGCCCACACCCACCACCCCAGGATTTCTGCGGCTTAAAGGCTTAGGCCTGACCTCGAAAGCTGCAGTGTGCACGCCCTGTTGATTCCTCCTTGTCCCTGGTGGGGATTTGAGCAGATAGGGCAGGCTTAGCCCCTCTCAGACACGCAAGCATCACGCCCTTGAACATGTCCCAGGGCTCCAGATCCCAGCTAGTCCATGAGAGGGGAAGGATTTCTCAGGAAGCCGGGGTTAAAGTGCATGGGCACAGAGATGGTAACGTGGTCCACCTCACCTGCTTACTCTTTTCCCCGCTACACTGGCTTTGTCTTCTCTTTTGCTTTCGTAAAGCAGGGCTCATTCTCTGGAGCAGGGTGGACAGAACTCCTACCGAGGGAGGAGTCTGTAAGTTAAGGTCCTCACATGTCAGCAGCCTTACTGGCTACGTGCCATGCGTACATTATCCATCTCATTTAATCCTTACAGCAACCTGGCCAGCAGGTTCTATAGGATCCCCCTTAACAGGTGAGGTAACAGCCATGAGGTGCCGAGGAACATGCCAAGGTCATGGGGGTAATAAGCAAGGGGCAGAGGCACTTCCTGAGACCTAAGTCATCTGCTTCTAAAGAGAGGCCCCCGAGCAGCTGCCTAGGCTGTCTGCAGTTCAAAGTTGCTGTTGGTGACAAAGGCAGGAGGGACAGAGTTCCTCCTGCATGTGCTTGGTACCCCATATACCAGTTTCTAGCGGATTTGACCCCTAAACTGGGGACTGGACTAGTCCCAGCTGCCATCTGGGAAGGGCAGGGCGGCCATCTGCCTGTCTGAGCCTTCGCTACCGTGCCAGGGCGTGCCACACGTAGTAGTGGTGACTCTTTCATTACCTTGTGTGGCCACAGATTGCAGCTGAAAAAACAGGGGGACGGAAAGGTTAAAGGACTCAGCCAGGGGCCCACAAGCTCATGGGAAGTGGAGCCAGGACTCCAATCCAGGTCTTCCATCTCCCGAGGCCGGGTGGTTTCCGTCGTTAGGGGCAGCCCCTAACCCTGGAGAAGAACGCGGCGTCCCCCTGGGAGGCCTGGTTCATGTGGCTGGGGTCCTTGGGCTGGTCACTACCCACCCTGAGCCCCATCTAGAAAGCAGGGACATTTACGGCTGCAGTGCCTGCCTCACGGGCCCAGGATGTATCTGGAAGACTTGGGTGGGTGCAGAGAGCAACGGGTCATTGGCAGCTGGTAGCTCTGCTGCTTACCACTGTCTCTGCTGGCAAAATGAGGGTGCTGCCTGGCATGTGCTCCCCTCTGCAGCCTCCGTCGTATACATGGGGTTTACGATGCAGAAGCCTGTTCCGACCAAGGACAAAACCATTGATAATCCGCGCCCCCTCCCTGCTGGAAGCCAGATGATACGTCTTGACAGCAGACGGGCACTACTTTATTCTAATTTTCAAAAAAATTCCCAGGATTGGATAGATCACCAGCTCTCAAAACCCTGGTTTGGGGAAACGGGACCTGCTCCGCATTTTCATGGCGGAGACGTCGATTGCTCTGCGCTGAAATACCCCGGACAGTTGCATTTCTCCTGGAAACGAGATCCTGGCCACAGGAATGCCGAGTCTCCGCCTCTATAATTCTCCATCTCTGAGCCGACAAACCTTGAAGCAGAGCCATGCCCTTGAGCTGACAGCGATTCCATTAAAGACGTTTGATTACAGGAAAAAAAAAAATAGAGAAGGGAAAGAATCTCTATTAAATGCTGCTTGTTTTAAAGCCGGAGCCTTTTCTGGGTGTCTGGGGAACTAATCTTTTCTATGCCTAGTTGGGAGAATCTAATCTTAGAAAACAGAAAACTTTCCATATAAAGGAGAAACGATCACTTTCAGAGTTTAGGGCCAAATTACATTGACAGAGAAGGGATTTTTGTCCTGGGAGTCTATTTAATGAGCATTTATCAGGCTCCCGCCATGAACCAGGTGTCATTCTAGGTATTTAAGGGGTTTACAAGGGCAGTGAATGGATTTTTATGGGACAAGATGATGTAGATTGTTTTTTTTGTTAGTGTGAATACTGCCTTCCAGAAGCTTCTGGTCTGGCTGATATAATGAGGACCAGTGAAGAGGATGTGGGGGTGCGAGAGTGTCTGAGGGGGACCTGCAGAAATGACATTCACAAAGTGGTTATCCATCGGTCGTCTGAATGGGGGGGACGAGGGGAGAAGGAATTATTCCTCCATTTCTCAGAATATTATAAGGCCTGAAAGGCAGACAGGTTGCTCAGACCACTTGGGAGGGGTTTCAAGAGGGGAGTCAGGGATGGCATCCAAACCCAAGACTTTGATTCCCAGGGCAGCAGGCTCTGCACCTCCCAGGCTGCCCACCATCCCAGACGATGTGATTCTCTAGCAGGAGTGGTGGTGCCTGATGTGACAGGGGCATAGCTGGGGCCAAAGGAGGGCCTAGGATATGGCCTTCGATGACCCAAGGTGCCAGTGGGAGCACACCTGGCCCCTGAGCGGGCCCGAAGGGGTCCAGAGGATAAAGGGACAAGAACTCGATGATGCTCTGAGCCCTCCTCCCCTCCCCTGCTCCACATCCACTTTGAGTCCAGCTCCAAGACTGACCCCCAGGACTCTCCCCACATCATCAACTAACACCCTGCCATGTCCTCCTGTCTTCCAGCAATTCACGAGTTCCCCACGGACCTGTTCTCCAACAAGGAGCGACAGCACGGAGCCGTCCTGCTGCACATCCTCGGTGTAAGTGGCCCTCGCAGTGGTTTGTCTGTAAATGCCAGACGGGGGAAGCCGGTGTGCAGAGTGTGGCGGAGCCATAGCGTGGCCGACATCACGTGCAGCCCTCACGAGAGCCCTGTGGGGAGGAGGGGACAGATACCGGACTCATTTTACCCACAAAGAAACAAAGTCTTAAGGATGCTGGGTGGTTTCCTCAGTGTCACACAGCGAGGGGCCCCGGAGCCCAGACAAGGATTGAAGTCTCCTGGCGCCTCATTTTCTGCTTTTATAACATGGAGTGGGGATAGCGTCTTTCCCAGCCGTGCAGGCATGAATGAGTGTGGGCAAAGCACATCGGACATCACAGGGCACGTCGGAAGTGCTGTCTGTGCATGCTTGTTGTCACGATTCCCATGAGTCCCCCCACCCCCATTTTATCACCTTGACCTAATTATAGTTTAAAGCTTTGGCGCGTTCCTTAAACTTCCCTCTTCTGAGATGGGCCTCGATGGCAAACGGTGGCATTTAAACAGCAATCCAGAAAAGGGAGTACAGAAAAAAGCCGCTCTTCTCCGACGGGGCAGGCAGCCTGCAGCCGCGGCTCACGTTTGTGAATAATTTCATGGGTCGCAGCCATTCCCACTCGTCTCTGAATAATCAACGGCCGTTTTCGCTTCAGGGGCAGAGCGGCATCGCTGTGACAGAGACTGCGTGGTCCCCCAAGCCAAGCACCGTTGTAGTCTGTCCCTTTGCAGAAGGGGTTTGCCGGCCCTGTCGGATGGTGTGGGCGACGGATGGTGGTCACAGTTGGCCCTTCCCTTTTGGATCGACCACAACAGATATCCCTTCTGATCGGGTTCCCAAGCTCCCAGCACCGTCTACTTATATATTTAAACCCAACCTAGTGTTAGCCTTTGAGAGAGAGAATTAAGAGAAATGACAGCTGGGATCCTCATACGGGATAGCAGCCGCCAGCAAATAACGAATGAGCAAAGGCTTCATTAACAGGATAAATCACGAGGGAAATCGAAGGTTAGAGGGAAGGTTCAAGGCAGATTTTGAAAGGCTTTCGGTCACAGAGTCATTATCTTCCTGGATCTTCTGGCCTTCTCACGCACCCCCCTTCACTAAGAGGGTGTGGGTTGGGCAAACTGAGACAAAACCTTTTTTTCTGGACTCGCGAGCTCCTCAGGAATTTCGCAGGAAAAGAACCCTCTAGAGCAGGGCTGACCAGACTGTGGCTGGAGGGCCCAGTCCAGCCCACCTCCTGCGTCCACGGCTGGTCTCCCACAGCAGTTGTTGTGACAGAGACTGTGGGGCCTGCGAGGCCAGGCATACTGTCTGACGCTTGAAGAAATAGTTTGGAGACCCTTCTGCAGAGCAAGAGGAGGCTAGCTTTGGTTTAGGAAGCTTCTGACAACTCCCCAGTCCAAGCGATGGGGATAGTTAGCACAGTCTTGGCCCCCACCCTCGTCTCCCCAGTGTTTCGGAGACGTCAGACAGCCCGAGGCTTTGGCCTAGCAGAACGCCCTTTGCCCGGGAAAGGATGTTGGGGGGACCTTCTGGGCGTGTGAATTCAAGTCGAAATCCTGAGATTTGCAGAAGGGTCTCTCCCACCTCACTCTCTCCCGTTTACCCTCACCCCCAGTATTTGTTGATTTTTTATTCCCCCCAGAAGATGATCAAACCCAGAAACAGCCAGGCCTGGATTGCAGTAGGTGCCTGCCCGGATGCCTCGGCCACAGCTAGTGTATCTTCCATTTTATTTACTGATAACTAATTGTGACGTCATCAGCGTGTCCCATTGCTTTGGGTGGAGCAGCCCAGCCTCTTCCTCTTTTGCAAACAGGGAGTCCATACCACTTCTTCACTGAGGAAGGAAGTGGCTTCTCCCAGGGCTTAGCATCAAACCCCATCTCCTTTCCATGGGTCCTGGTCTCTGCCTCTTCCTCCGACCTCACATTCTTCATTTCCTACCTCCCTCTTGCTTTGTTCTCCCTGGACCTGTGTCCTGGCGGTCCTTTAGCACACTCCTGCCTCAGGACCTTTGCACTTGCCGTGCCGCACCAGTGGCAGGCACCCTCGCTGATGCTCTCTGCCTCCCTCGCCTCCGCAGGCTCTGTACATGTTCTACGCCCTGGCCATAGTCTGCGATGACTTCTTCGTTCCATCTCTGGAGAAGATCTGCGAGGTACGCGGGAGGGACTTGGGGTCCCTTGGTGGAGCCTTGGAGGGGACTGGGGGTGATCGAGGACACATGGCACGTCAGTGCCAGGCCGAGGACAGCTTGCGTGGGGAGCACTGTGGTGGCGAAGATGATCAGGTCAAGCACTTAGTGTCGCCACATCAAACCCTCACCCCAAAACCCCCAGGTTAGAGTTGGTGGGTGGCGTCCTCTCCCGGACTTGGCAGAAGAAATTGCTCCACAGAAGGCTGTCGGGACAATCAAGCCGAACCTGGTTAGTTAGGGAGCATTGGCCATCACCGGGTGCAGGAGGCAGGTACCAGGTGGGGGTCTGTGTCCCTGGGGGGGATGCTGAGCTGCAGGGGCAGGGAACACCCTTTGTCCCGACAATCGCAGGCTGATACTTTCGCCTTTTAATTATTTTAAGTTTTCATTTCTTTTCGTTTTTCTCCCCATACACAAGACCCCATTCATTCTCTACGCTGCCCTACCCTGGGCTTCGAACCAAGGGAGGAAAACTCCCTGTTTACACACCTACTGTGTGCAGACTGCCCAGGGCCTTGCCACGCTTCGCTCCCGTGAAATTGCCCAGCCCTTTGAGGCCGTGTTGCTGCTGTGACATTTGCAGCTGGGGACAGGGGCAGGCACTTCTTTGCTACTTTACCCCGCAGCTGAGCAGAGAGCAGGCACTGGCTGCTGTTGACTTGGGTCCTTGAAACAGTGGGTGACCAGGCAAAAGGACACCAAGATTTGCCCTAACCTCCCCATCCCCCACTCAGATCAAGCCACGTGCTCATCTCCCAATGGGGGAGGGGGACAGGATTCTGGGGTGAGGGCCCAGCAGAGAGGCTGAGGGGGGTGTGTGTGCTCAGGGTGCAGGGAGGAGAGGCCATTGGCCAAAGGGCCAGCTCCCCACACTCTCCCTGGCCTCCGAAGTGTCCAATGAGCATGTCCACGGCACAGCCCGAGGACCTGTGGTCCCTTCTGTTTCAGAAACTCCATCTGAGCGAAGATGTGGCAGGAGCCACCTTCATGGCGGCCGGAAGCTCGACGCCCGAGCTGTTCGCCTCTGTTATCGGTAAGAAACCCCGAAGACGTGGAGAGAGCCCAGGCTTGGTGCCTTGACCTGTGAGGACGTCCGTCAGCTCCGAGCCTGCGTTTTCTCATCAGTGACAGGACAGTCGGAGGGAGAGGACATCCCTGAGTGGTTCCCCGGGGGCAGAACCACGAAGGGGCGGGGTGGGGGCGATGGCAGGCACAGCGTTTCTCTTTGGGGATGATGGAAGTGTTCTAAGTTAGACTGTGGGGGCGACTGCACAGTCCTGTGACTCTACTGCAAACCGCCCACTTGGTACTTTCAGCAGGTGTGAGTTGTGGCCCCTGAGTCATGTGCTAATAAAGCTACCCCCAGACCCTGGGAGACCGGGGTAGCTGGTCCGCGCCTGCCCCACAGCATCTCTGTCTGACAGCGAGAACGCGTGTCGGCGTGTGAGGTGGGGCAGGGGCAGGGGGACACGGAGCTCTCAGCCAGCCGGGCTCTGAGGACCGGCCGGCCGGGCCTCGCGCATGAGGAATCGTGCCTCTTCCTTTGCAGGCGTGTTCATCACCCACGGAGACGTCGGGGTTGGGACCATCGTGGGCTCTGCTGTGTTCAACATCCTGTGTATAATTGGAGTTTGTGGGTTATTTGCGGGGCAGGTCAGTGGTTCCTCTCCTCTCGTGAAGTGACGTAAGGGACAGCAGAGGGGAGACCCGACGCCCAGCCGTAGGCATACCCCTAACTCCCCGAGGCTTTGAGCTCGTCGATTGCCACCTCTGAGTCCCCGCCTCGTGTGTAGCCGGCGTCTGACGGTCCTCCAGCTCCCCGGGTTGCGGGTCTGAGAGCAGGAAGGGTGGCAGCTCTGTCATCCAGCCCGTCCCGTCCGAGGGGGAGTGTCCGTTCGATAGCAATGAATGTTTCAGAGACCCCTCCTGTACCCCTGACCCTGAGCTAGTTCCTGGAAATATTTGAGGCCTACCTTTGGCCCCCCAGCAGGGGACATGTACCTGGCCCCTTGTTGACAGCCTGTCAGCATCTTCCTGGCCCTCGGGGCCCCGGGGATTAGCTCAGAGCATTGGGTGGGCCCTGCCTGGCCGAGGGAGGTAGAGGAAGACAGCCAGTTACCACCAGAAGCTTCCATCATGGGGGAGAAGACTGAGTTCCTCTGGCCTCGGCCAATTTTTTTTTTTTTTTTTTTTTAGACGAGGCAACCCTAGGTTGAACTCACAGATTGCAAGGACCTTGTCAGCTTACAATCCCTTATTTTTTACTTTTTACGCCTACAGCACCTGGTCTTCCTAGGGGGTCTCCCACCCAAGCACTAACCAGGCCCGACCCTGCTTAGCCTCCGAGATCAGCTGGGATGGGGCTTGCTCAGGGTGGCATGGCCGTAGACTGGCCTCAGCCTTGACACAGAGCTTCTGTCGCGAACGTGCGATGCTGTTGCCTTGGGGGAGCAGAGGGCAGCTTTGCCATCTTCCACGAACATGCCGTCGTTCTGTTCTGTTCCCCAAATATAACGAGGAACACAGGGTGGCCTTGGGCAGCCAGGCAGGTTCGCTCGTGGTGGCAGCCGGGAGTGGGCGCGTCGCTGGACTGTGCGGTGCCTGGGGGGGTGGGGAGGACCCCCCAGCAGCTGTGCCCACCCCTGCCCTCCCGGCCAGTAGCAGCTGACGGCCCTTTGCTTGCAGGTGGTGCGTCTGACGTGGTGGGCTGTGTGCCGAGACTCTGTGTACTACACCCTGTCTGTCATCGTGCTCATTGCTGTGAGTCCCCCTCCCGCCCGTGAAGTCACAGGACCCCGCCCACCTTCGTCCCTGTCCCTATGACTGGGAACCCACAGCACCCCTAGCCATGGGGTGTGCTGACCTCTCACTGCAGCAACCTCATTGATCAGTCAGTCCCCTTGCTACTGAGGCTCAGGTTGGTTCGGTTTTTGTCACTCGCTTGAATATCTAGCAGGATGTGTAAGACGCGTGCCAGTTGTGGAATTGCTTCTCCAACAGGACAGTTTCCCATATTCTCGGCTGGCAAACACCCTTGGCAATCACGGCCTCTAAATGCCAGGAGCCCTCCACCGGGTTGTAAAACCTAAATATTTCTCCATAAATATCCCCCCAGTTCCCCAGCTGGTGGCACTGGGCTCCCCTCTGCTGAGTTGCCACTTTCTCAGAGCCTCGAGTTGGGAGAGCCTCAGAGCGATGTCTGGCTGGGATGGCCCTCTCAGAAGCAGCATCCCAAAGCAGTCCCTGTGGTCGCTGCTCACCACGACAGCCAGGAGGCGGGTACACCGGGCCCAAGTCCAGACAGCAGCCCCTCTGGCCGCTCCTGGGGTCCCGTACGGGGACCCTCATGTCTCTAGAATCAGATTGGCGGGCACAGCCCCTCCACCTCCCTGCCTGGGGTGCTCCTGGGACGCCCCGCTAGACCACATCCATCCACGTCACATGCTGAAGATGCGGGGTGTGGTCGTTGGGCAGTGTGATGCCCGATCAGGAAGCCATGGCATTCCCGCCATCGCCCCGGCCCCCTTCCTGGTACCTGTGGGTCCTTCTCCCTCAGCGTTTCCAAAGAGGTTACTCTTTGTTTTTGAGAACATGACACTCCTTCCTTCTTATCCGCACAGGCCCCATAGGTAGGTAGGTAAATAGGGAGGGAGGGAGATCAACAGATAGGTGTCTTTGCGGTTTTTAAGATTCTCGATTACAGCAACTCTGTTCTGTCATCGAGGGTGGGCCCTGCCAAGTGGGCCCCGGCACCTGCGTGCGCCAGAATGAAGCACAGGCCTCCCCTCCGAGAGGCCCGCACTGTGCTGGGCTGCAGGTCGCAGCATCTGCTGAGCTAGGTTTCAGCTAAGGCAAGGCCACCAGAAGGAGCCCGGCTTTGCGTGGGACGCATGGCACGCCAGGAGGTGTCAGCTCTGGGCGCGCAGGGGTCTGAGTCTACGTTGCTGGGAATAAATATGTCCCCCCACCCTCTGTTTCTTTTGCCTTCCAGTTCATTTATGACGAAGAAATTGTGTGGTAAGTTCTTTTGAAAGTTTGTTTCTCGCCGTTCCTTCTTATTTTTGATTAGTATCTTTGCTTGCCGGGTTCACTGGATCTTCTTTAAAGTTATTTTTACAAACTTTAGCTTATGAACTTGTGAAAGTCAGATGTGTGTCGTGCTAAGCAAGCGTGCCTTTCTTCGTCCTTTCAGAGTGACAAAAATTGGTTCTCTTCATGTTCCCGCCCTGCCAGATAGCAGTAAAGCTGAAATATATTATGCATGTGTTTATATCCTGTCAGAGTAAATGATCTTATAAAGCTAAAATGAGAAAAACAGCACGGTATTTTAGGCCAGTGTGGACTGTGGGGCTGAGAACCCAGGAGTGGGCCCATTTCTGGGCCGGGGATGTGACGGACGTCGTGACAACGCAGGGAGTTCGGGAGGGGATCCACACAGCACAAGGTACCATCCGCCCTCGCACTCACACCTCACGCACGAGTCAGCACCAGGTGAATTACAGATCTGACTGTGAAAAGCAAAATTAAACAAAACCACATAGAATAAAACACGGAGACTCAGCTGAGCGACACTGAGGTGGACAGCGATTCCCTGATGAAGATACATTGGGTGCAGACTTTGAGGAAAAAGGGGATATGTCCACTCTACAGGGCATGGCCATGTCCACGTTCACAAGCCATGACAGTGTTCCTTTCGTGGCGGTGAATCAGAACCTGCAAGCCGGGTGTGATTGAGTGTGGGAGTGTATTTGGGAGGCCTCACGTGAGTGGCTTCGTGCTCTGGGCTTAGAGAAACCTGGTGGTGGCCCCCGCTGGGCCCTCACCGGCGTCGGTAGATGGACTTTGGGGTGAGGGGGTGCTCAGATCATCTACAAATCCATTTGTGGCTCTGCTGGTCCTGGGGCTCTTGTCACCAGAGGAGGAGCTCCCACACCAACAGTCACACATGCCGGGCACGTAGTAGGCCTTTTCTACACGTTGGTCAGATGGATGAACCAATGAAAGCTGTCTGGCTCCTCAGAGACCTGTGGTCAGTTACAAAAATCCTTACCCCGCACCATGCTTGGGGTTGGGTGCTGCATCTTCAAGACAGCAGTAACTGCGCGTCCCAGAAAGAACCCCATCCTACCCTGTCCCAGTGTTCCTCCCGGGGGGTCCTGCACCTCTGCTTCAGGCAGTCCTTAGGGCCCCTCCCGCCGACACGCTTGGCAGTCCTCAGGTGACCGTGCGACCTCTTACATCAAGTCGGCATGACTCCAGGCTACTCCCCTCCCTGAGTCCTCGGATGGGGTGGCCCTGGCCCCTCCTTTTTCTAGTAGCTGAGGGAACTAGCTTGAGTCCTACTGACCCCCTGTAGTTGAGAAGACCCCACCCTCAGCCCTCTCCCTCTGTCACTGAGAGGGCTTTAGTTTGCAGGACAGCCACGGGCTGGGGTGGCTCGCCTGCATGCCGGTGGCCTGGGCCCTGGGCCCAGGGTCAGACGTTGGGGATGGGGAAGGTCAGGACGTCCTGCCCTGCTCCAGCCTCCATAGCGGGCGAGCGAGCCTTCAGCACCGCGGGCCTCTCTCTCTCTCTAACCACAGTCTCCTTTCTCTCTTTGAGGTGGGAAGGCCTGGTGCTCATCATCTTGTATGTGTTTTACATTCTGATCATGAAGTAAGTGCCCTTTGACGCCTCGATTCACATCCTGTCCAGCCTTTCGTCAGAGCAGGGAACAGACGTCTGCTAGACCTTTCGATCACCTTCGGCCAGCCCTCTTTCCTCGGGGGCACCCTGTTGGGGGCAGCCAGAGTGGGAGAGACGTGTTCAGACACTGCTATTGGGGTGCTGTCCACACCCGGCCAGGGGAGCCAGGGCTGCTGGGTGGGTGCAGGACGAGGCCACTCCCAAAACGAGTAGCAATCCAGGACCTCTCTCCCACCCCGCTTTATGCTTCTCCATGCCCCACGGTGAACCTTGTTTGTCACTGTCAGTATAAACGGCCGGGCAGCCTCACTTCTGCTCCAAGCTTCAGAAAATGCCGCCTCTCAGGGCTGCTGCCTCGCACACCTGCAGGGGGCGCCACTCACAGAACTGATGATGCAGACGCCGGGCCTGGGGCTGTGCACCCTGGAGGCCCGCTAGAAGCTGCCCAGGTCAGAACCACCCCAAAACTAGCCAGGAGGAATGCTATCAGCCATAAAAAGGAAAGAAATTTTGTCACATGCTACAGCATGAATGAACCTCGAAAACATGGTCCTGAGTGAAAGGAGCCAGTCACAAAGGGACAGATGTTGTCTGATTCTACTCATATGAGGTCCCTGGGTCAAACTGAGAAAACAGAAAGCAGATTAGAGATTGCCAGGTGCTTGGAGCGGGGCGTAATGAATCATTACTTGACAATGGGACCAGGGCTGTTTGGGATGCTGAGAAAGCTTTGGAAATAGTGCTGATGGTTGCCCAGCCTTGTGAATGTAATCAGTGCCCCCGAATCGCGCACTTCAAAATGGAAAACAGTTAAAATAGCAAATGTTTTGTTGTATATGTTTTTCCCCATAAAAAAACAAAAGGGAAAACTATGGATGGGCTGAGCCACATTCAGGTTTTACCTTCTTCATACCTCCACGGGTAATTAAAAAGGAAAATGCTAAGTTTTATGAGGTTGTGAATCATAAATAAAAAGAGGTGATAAACTCAAACTGCAGAATTGTCCTTAAAAAAATCTGAGTGTCGTTCAGTGGGGTGGACAGCCTGAGGATCCGAGATGGAGAATGTCTCCCCTGTGGGGTGGGGCGTGGGCCAGTGATGCCGGGACTCACATCCGTGGGAGAAGGACAGGCCTGGGAATGCCCCCTCTAAGCCTGTGCCCGAGGCCGGGCTGAGCTTGTATCAGGAGGGGCTTGTGCTGTGCAGTCAGTAGGCGTCGGTCATTTTCTGGGGCTGAAGGGTTTTTATGTCCCCAGGAGGTCCACCGACATGGAGCAGGGCCCCTCACACTGTTCATTTCTGCCAGGAGACTGTGAGCTCGGTAGAAACGCTCTGGCTTTCCTGCGCCCTCACTGCGGGATGCTCCCTGGGCCGCCAGGTGTGAGGGGAGGCGGAGGCCCGGCTCTTTCCCGCCAGGTCTCTCTCGAAGCTCTGACCTCCTGCCTTAACTTCCAGGTACAATGTGAAGATGCAGGCCTTTTTCACGATCAAACAAAAGACCGTTGCAAATGGCAACACAGTCAACAGTGAGCTGGAGGATGGTAATGATTACTGTGATAGTAGCTCTGATGACCCTTCCATGCCATTGCTGGGGCCAGGTAAGGCTGAGCAGACAGGAGTGGCCGAACCATGGTACTGAAAGCACCTCCTCTTCTCTTTCCTGCACACACAACACTCCTTCGGATTGTCACTCTCTTACCCTCGGTGGTCCCAGGGCCCTAAATGAGGAGGGAGAGAAAGTGTTATCTTGCCCGGGTTGGCATCGGCTTAGGTAGGAGGTGGATGAAGAAAAATTCAATAGTCATGTCCCTGGGGATGTCCCCTACCCCCCCCCCCCACCCCCCGAAGAAGGCTCAAGGCCTGTTTGGCTTTTTGGCAGACTCTGTTCTGGAGAGACCCCTGCCTCATTGCCCAAAGCAACAGCAAGGCCAGGCAAGGTGGGCACAGCTGAGCAGGGGTTCTGAGTCCGGCCCCAAGAGCCCTGCCCAGGAGCCTCGTCCCCTGGGGGCTGCAGCCTGGTCTCTTCAGCTTCTCTGTGGCCTCGTGTGGGGACTCTGGGCCTCCGGAGCCAGCCCCGGTCATCTCTGTCAAGTTCCCCAAATCATCTGGGCTGCATGGGACACTTTGTCTTAATCCAGTTTCCACGTGATTCTGTCCATGGGGCTGGAGGGTGAGAAAATTTACTCTCTTCCCCAGCAAGACCAGTGCGAAGGCCTGCATAGGTTCTCTGAAAACAGGGTTTAAGCCACACCCTGAATCCCACCTGCAGAGTAGGTAAAGGTGAGAGGCGGGGACTGGCCACCTGAAGGGTCTTTCTCTCTTGTTCCCTGTGGCCCTGGGCAAGTCAGTTCTCTTTCAGGCGACTTTAATTCCTTTGTCATGTCGGTGGTGAGGCCGGGTGATCTCAGAGGAGCCCTCTTGCCTGCGTCTAGGACATGTGGAGGCCAAAATCTGTATTTCTTGGTCCCCTCCCCAGTTTTCCCCTGAGGTAAATCAAGGTGGGGCCTTCTTCCCACGTGTCCTTTAGGCAGCTGTGTTTTGTCCTGTCTCAGGTAGTGAGGGATGCATGGAGCCCAGAATGAAAGAAGAAGCCTGCTGGGCTGGGGTACAGGTGTGGGGTACAGCCTGGCTGCCCAAGACCCACCCATGAGAGACAGAAAGGCCACCTGCAGAGCCTGGGGCTGTGCCTTAGTCCTGGTGCCCAACTGGCTACCCCAGGGAGGGCTGGTTTCCAGGACAACCTCCTCAGAGGTGGCAGGAATGCGGTGGCTGCTGTTTTGGAGTTTAGCTCCGCAGACACACTGTCTCCGAGGTCCCTACTGCAGGCCCCCGCACAGCCTGTCGGGACAGGCTGATTCCTTCCCGTCTCTACACAGAGGTTGGGGCCTCTAGGGCCCTCTGACCCTCATGGCAAAGAAAAGAGATGCCGAGTGCTGAGTCATTCAGGCTGGTGCAAAATGCCCGCCCCAGGAGCTGCCTGCCACCCGTGTGGATGATGGAGGCGGCCTGTCCCCAGTGCCCCGCGTGAAGGATTCCTCACGTGCAGTGCGGCAGGGCCTCAGCCACTGCCCTTTCCAAGGGACGTCAGGCTGCCCGAGGCCGCTGCCCGCTGGGGCCTTTTCTGGAGCCCTCCCGTGGCACTGTTTTCATCACTTTTGTATTCATGGCAGTGGGACTTTGCGCAAGTTTATTACTTTCCCCAAAATGTCTTAAGTCTAGGACAGTTTTTTAAAAATTAGAAGAGTGAACATAGGATGACCCTCCAAGTACAGGGAAAGGAAGGGACTTTATCAGGGCAAAAAATAAATAAAATAAAGTAAAATAAAATAAAATACCACTTAGGTCAAGGCCAATGGGAAAAGGTGGTACAAGCCTGGAATTGGGCCAACCCTGGCCAGTTTTCTCTTTTTGAGGGGGTGAGATAGCACCCACAGAACATGTAGGAATTTTTCACATCACACTTTAATTCTGCTCAGGAATACAGAACCCAGCGCACGCCAAGGACAGGTCCCTGGGACTGAGGCAGGAGGGCACCCCGCTTCCTGCCACTGCCAGGACTCCAGTCGTTCTTCCTGGTTTCTGGGTGGCCTTGCACACGACCTGACAACTAGGGCCACCGTGACCACTGTCTGGGCTCACGATGGAACCTTCCCAGGCTGCCCTTGCCCTGGCCACAGCTTAACTTGTAGCACAGGGTAAAGGGGGTGATACTTGGCCTTGAGCAGAACTGCCAGAAGAATGTGCTGTAATCGGGCTACTTTCTGGGCTGCCACCTTTGGCTTGGACGTATCACTCTGTGCTGCCACTAGGTGAGCAGCACCAGGACAGTGCCCAAGGGTCCAGGTATCATGGCTCTTGGCCTTGAAGGCCGACACACTCTGGGCTCCCTCCCGAGCCCAGTTGTCTCCCCAGGCGATGCCTAGGGCAGGAATGGTTCTGTGGCCTGGACAGAGCCTGGATCCTGCAGCCTCCTCTGAGATGGAGGGTCCAGAATAGAGAGGATTCATGCTTCCCTGCGGCAGGGAGGGGTGGCGGGCACAGGGGCTCCTGCGCCTCAGAGTGGGACCAAGCCAGGGAGTTCAGCCAGGAGAGGGGCCATCCCGAAGGCCAGAGGCCCCAAGCATTGAAGGCCCCGTAGCAGACACCCCTTTACTAACATCCTCCTTTGAATAACCCCCCTGGCATCTTGGCCACCATCAAGAATGCTGCCCCGGGCTCTGGGCATCCACCGCACGCTAATCACCTCTGCCAGTCTCTGTTGGCCTTTGTCTCCTTAACTCTCCTCTTCTAAAGTGTAAGTAATCCGCTTTAATCCAAGCGATAACACGTGCATTAAAAAAAATCCCCAAGGCCAGCACATACCTCGTTGGAGGTTGGTGCCTGTCTCCGACAAATGCATGGTCCTCTTGGCTCTGTTTCTAACTCACACGCCTCCTGTCTGCTGAGCCTTGCTGCCTGTCGGGTGAGGGTGCGTGTCTGGTGTGCGTTTGTTCCTGTTTGTGCCATTAACTCTCACGCGGGTTCCCTCTGACTGCTCCTGGTTACCCTTTTGCTGGTGACCGGTGCAGAGGGTCGGGCATATCTGCTTTGACAGCCCCTCACTGGGGAAACCACCTGCTTCTGTGTGCTGTGTTCATGAGTGTTTCTGTCACTAGGCCCTCTCGGGGCTCTGGAGTTAGATGTCCAATCCCCCAGGACTCCAGCCTGAAGCGTGTTCACGAAGGTGGCCAGGAAGCATTTTGGGGCCTGGCGAGGAGAAGCATAGAGTCAGAGACAGCGGCCTCCCTGCTGGATGGTGGCAGTTTTACCGGAGACACTGGGCTTGGCCAACAGCTCCCCTCCTGGGTCTCAGCTGCCTCATCCAGAGCTCACAAGCCTGATCTTTATCCACACTGCCTCCCTGGAGCAGAATGAAGCTAGAAGTCACCTTCTGTGCTGGCTGGAGGTGGTCCCTCAAAGACAGAGTGGCTGGCCTTGTAGGAAGTTCAGAGCCAGTGCTCTCTGGTGCCTCCCAGCATTTTCCACTCCAGGGGCCCTTGTCGATTTGTAAAGTTTCCTTTGAGCCTCTGTACTCAAGGGAAGAAAGGTTTATTCTTAGTCATGGATGAAAGGCAGTAGGAGCCCTGTCTGGATTGCATGTGGCCTGCCCGGTGAGGCTTAGCGGAGGAACTGAAAGACCCGTGCAATCAGCCAGGCTGGGCTGCAGAGGAGAGGGGCGTCGATTGTCAGGGGGTTTAGATGTGGAGGGGCTGCCTGTGAGTGGGCCTAGCATGGGGCTGTGTCTAATTCTCCAAGTTGGCAGGTGGTTAGAGCCAGCGGCTACTGGACTAATAGGAGGAGCCGAAGCTTTGCTCCCAGATGGCTGGCTGCCAGCCTCCCAGACCTCAGCCCAAGAAGTCTACAACAGAGTCAGTCACCCCAGTTCTTGGGTGTTGTCCCCAGGGGGATCTCGGCACTAATCATGGCCTTGTGCTCAATACAGTGAAGGAGGAACCGCAGTACAGCAAAAACCCAGTGGTGATGGTGGACGAGGTCATGAGCTCCAGCCCGCCCAAGTTCACCTTCCCGGAGGCGGGCTTACGCATCATGATCACCAATAAGTTTGGGCCCAGGACCCGGCTGCGGATGGCCAGCAGGATCATCATTAACGAGGTCAGTTTTCTTAAAGGACCACGAGAGCGGGTGGCTTGGGATGGGTTCAGAAGGCCCAGGCTCGTCAGTACACTTCCTGGTGCTCGGCCACCAGAGCGTGCCCTGCCAGGCTGGGTGGCAGTTAGCACCACATCTGTCAAGGAAGGGGGCCTGCACACCACTGCAGGCCGCAAACGGTGTGATCCGGAGTGAGTTTAAAGCAGACAGCAACTAAATATTGTGTCGGGAGCTAGAATAGAACTAACTGGAGAAAGCCCAGTCTGAAGGATGGATTGTTTCTTTAAAATGTTATTTAGGGCAAAAAATAAAAAAAAAAAGGTGAGCACACCCCTCTTCTCTATGGGTAAAACAACTCTAGCCGGAAACTGAGACACTGGGGAATGGGTTACTTCTGGGACTCTCTTTACACTCTGTGCCCTCGTTATCTGCTTCACAATGTGCCTCATCTCTTATTTGAAAAAAAAATAAGTTCAAATATAATTTAATGTACAAACAGTATAGCAATGCTCACAGGCTTATTGCTTTACCAGCTTTTCCTGTCTTTGCCACGTATGTGCATATTGGAGGTTCAAGTCCTACTCCTCAGACCCAGGTACTTACCTGAGAACTTGAAACTTCAGTAGCTAATCATTGACAGCGCATCGATTATGTGCAAGAATGAGGCTGAACAGCGCTCAACGTTTTCTGTATTTTGGACATTTCTACTTTGATTTCATATGTAATGTGCCCTCTCTGTGCAAGGTATATTAAGAAAGGGGAACACTGTAAGTTTTGAGTCATTCTAGATCATTTTGGTCTACATAAGTAAAATTTATTGAATTTATGGAAAATATATTGAAATTTTATTGAATCCTGACCATTTTTTATGAGTGTAAGAATTGTAACTACTTAGAGAGGGGGCGTGGGGATTGAACAACTTTTAAGATTTGGGGATTTGGGTTTAGAGTATATTTTTCATGGTGCACACAACCGGGGAAATAATAGGGTTTTGATGAGCTGATAAAATGCTGGTTGTCAAGCCCCCAAATGTTTTAAGCAGCTGGGGGAACTTTGTTTTCCAACTTGTTGGGATTCGCCCGCCTGGGAAGGTAGCAAGGAGAGCCCTCTGGAGGGGATCTCCCATGAGCTATGAATTCAATCCTGCTGGGCCTCAGTTTCTCTATCTGAAGGTGCTTCCCGCTCTAAAAATTCCAGTGACAGACAACTGAAAGGCTATGCCTGGGAGCTATGCAGGGTCTTTGGGGGAATTCATTATGGAATAGGAATGGGGAGAATAAAACCCTCATAATGCCCAGTTATTTCTTAAGATCTTTGGGGCTCATTTGCGCTCTACCCCTTTCAGTTCCCGAATGTTACGGAGAAGTCTGCACAGCTAAAATTAATCCATGGTCGAAGTGCCTGTGGGCTGGATGCCCTTCTTTGTTCATGGTCAGAGAAGGTTTGCTGGGGGTGGGTGCTTGGGGACAGGAGTGAGGGTCACAGAAGGACGGCTCTGTTTTTCTTTCATTCCATGGTTACACTTGACCCGACTTGTCTGTCCTCACCTGCAGCCTCTGCGTTGAATTGTCAAGATGCCCCACTCAGTTTCCCATCACTCTTTATGAACCCACGCCACATGGTCACTCACTTCTTTCGTCCCCACAACTCTCTTCTCCTCGCCTCACACCTGGATGCCCGTCGTTCTGAGCTGGTGCCACCAGCTGTCATTTACTGAGCACCTATCTGTGCCAGGAAGGCGCTGGATGTTTTACCTTTGTGATAGCGTGAATCCTCTTAATGACCTCCCAGGGAAGATGATGGTATTTCCAATTGATCTATCAGAAAGTTGAAGTAATTGTCCCAAAGCCACATAACTAAAAAGAGGGCAGAACAGGAATTCTGACCCAAACCTGAGTCTGGACAGCAAAAGGGAACTGCATAGCTTTCTAGGGGTCCGTCTAGTTCTCCTCCCCTGCACCCTTCCTTCTGTATCTTTATTCCTTCAGTAATATCCAGCCCCTGCTTGAGTTGCTTGTAATTGCTTCTTCCACGTGACAACTCTCTGAACATCAGGCAGTAGTTGCCACCCCTGATTTTCTACTTGAATCTAAACAGCCTTGGAACTTCCCATCCCCTTATGTGACAGGGCTCCTGTCCTCACCATCTAGTTACTCTCCTCCTGGTTTGTCTCTCTCAGCATGTGAATCCATCACCTCCTTGATGTTATAATCTATGTGTCTCTTAATACAACCTCAGATGGGCTTAGATATTTTTTCTAGGTACAATTTTCTATTTATTCCTATTAAGCTAGAGTTGTGACCCCCTCCCATTGGTACCATTCACGTTGCTATTATGTCATGCCCCCCTCACCTTGCAATTCTGTCTTTGTACAGCTAATTTTGTTTTTTATTTGTCTGTTTAGGTACAAGGATGACCTGTTATTTAACCCTACTTGGGTAGCAAAGTACTATGCCTCCATGTCTGAGTCTCAGGCATAGATCACTTTGCTATTTTTGGTGTGTTAAGGGCTGTGGACATACTTGTAGGACAGAAATTTTAATTTCCACCCCACCCTAGACTTCATGATTTAGGAATTCCCACCTAAAACCAACATGAAGGCAGTAAAGTAGTCAATTCCCCTTTTTTTAGAGAAATGACATGCTTCCACCATAAGTAAAAATGACTGTTTTACTTCCAGTAAGCACAAGGATAGGTGCTGGGCATTCAGAATATTGCCTTGGACACGTTTTCTGATTCCTGGTCTCCTACTGGGAGTGATACGTGTATCCATTGTGTGATAATCATTACCCACAAGGCATAAAGCTGAGCCATACATATTTTTTTACGAGAAGCATAAAAATGCTGGTATTTCTGTGCAAAGGCAAGCAGATTCTCAGGAAAGTGGAAACCTGTTGATTTCTTGAAACGTGGCCTTTGTCTTTCCCTGGTTTTATAGAAACTCGCAGACTTGGTGAAGAAGATCAGCTTTTGCTTGAGTGGAAAGGAGCAGCCTTCATCAGTAGCTAGAATGAGCTGGGGGAGGGGTGGTTCAAAGCACACTCACTGGACACGGCAAAAGTCTTAGACTGCAGAGGCCGTCCACATGGCCAGCAACCCTGTAAGATGCTCAACATCGTTAATCATCAAGCAAATGCAAATGAAGACCACAATTAGATACCACCACATACCTACCAGAATGGCTAAAAGTAAAAGGACTAACAATATCGAGTGTTGGCAAGAATGAGAAGTAACTGAAATGTTGATTCCTTGCTGGTGCAGGCGTAAGATGGTTTAACATGAACCTGCCTTATGGCCTAACAATTCCATTCCTAAGAGAGATGAGTGTGTACACAAGTGTTCATAGCAGCATTCTTTATAGTAACAAAAAGGGGAAATAACCCCAAATCACATCAACGGGTAACAGATACATCACTGGTTTCTCATACAAGGGAATACTATACAGTCATAAAAAATAACAAGCTGAGTCTTGCAACAGCACAGAGGAGTCTTATGAATCTTAGGTTGAGTGAAAGAAGCCAGACATAAAATAGTTCATACAATCTGAATCCATTTCTATGAAGCGCAGGTTTGGGGAAAATTAATTAATATTTCTAAAAGTCAGAATATTAATAACCTTTGTTACCTCTGGAGAGGGGGAATATAGATGAGGAAAACGTCTGAGGGAATCTTCTGTGGGGCTGGAAACATTCTGCATCTTGACGTAAAAATATCACTGAGCTGCACACTTAGTGTACTTTTTGTATGGTAAACCTAAAATTTTTTTAACTTTTAAAAACTGTCCAAGGCCTCTCCTGCGTCTGTCTTCAGGTGGCTTATGACACAGTCTGTTGAGGGAGCTGGAATGATCACTGTCATCCAGCGTCAGGGGCTGGGTTGCCAGGTCGGCAGTGAGAAGAGGCCTCTGACTGTGTCCCAGAGGCTTGCTAGTGTTGGTCCAAGTGGAGATAAGCAAACTTAGATGAGCCCCTAGGCCCTGGGGCCAGTCACAGACAAGCCGATCTCTAGGGATGTGTTCTAGAAACCGTTAGGGGCTGTCTGTGTGTGTGTAAGGAACAAAGCAACAGTGCAACAGTCCGTCACTCGTCTTGGTGTCTGTCCACACAGCGGCAGAGACTCATCAACTCGGCGAACGGCATGAGCAGCAGCAAGCCACTTCAAAACGGGAGACACGAAAACATCGAAAACGGGAATGTTCCCGTGGAAAACCCAGAAGACCCTCAGCGGGAGCAGGAGCAGCAGCCTCCGCCCCCACCGCCGGCCCCGGAGCCGGAGCCCGTCGAGGCCGCCTTCCTGTCCCCCTTCTCCGTGCCCGGTGAGTTCTGGGGCTGTGAGGCCCTCAGGCCATGCTATCCTGGGCTCCCTCGGGACCCTCCTGCCCCAACCTCTGCCACCGTACTTCACCTTGCCAAGAGAGGCCCCTTTGGCAATCACAGGGCTTCCCTGGGTTTCCCAGGTGTGCTTGCTGGTCACAGCTCGCCAGAGGCCCCTCCTGAAATTCAGGGCCTGGTTCCAAACCCTGCACGTCCCATTGACCAGGATCAGCATTTTCAAACCTCCTCCAGGTGTCCCCAGGAGCTGGCCGCCTTAGGCATTGCTGCCCCTGCTCAGCCCCTCCCAGCCTTCTTTCATGTGAAGGGTGAGCCCAGAAAATGAAATCGGTGCCCTCATCGAGGTTATAGAGGAGCCCAGCACAGGGGTTCAGGCCCTCCTAGACTCCCCTTTGCTGACCAGAAGGCTGCAGGGGTCCGTGTCTCGGCCCCCATCTAACACGTCCCTGGCGCGTCGGCACACCATGTTCGGCCAGCTTGTCAGGTGGGCTGAAGGTCACACCGTACTTGGGAGGGAGCTTGGTCCCTGGGTCGGGGACTCTGAGGGAAAGAGGGGTGGGCTTGGCTAGATCCCAGGAACCCATATCAGGTTATCTGTGTGGGCACACAGGGAGGGGGGGTCTCTGCAGAGCGGGATCCTGGGGACAGTGTGTCCACCCAGAGGAGAGCCAGCTCAAGGCCGATGAGCCAGGTTGGGGCCCTGCCCCACTTGGCGTATTTTATTTCTGTGTCTATCAGAGGTCCGGAGCCCTCTGAGTCACATCGCCAGCCCAGCTCCTCTCCCAAGACTCGGTGCATGTGGCCGAGTACAGGGACTCTAGGCTACAGTCACCAAAAGGGTTTCGGTTCTTTGGGGCCTGGAGACCAGGTGGCAGGCGGGGCCCGATGTGGCTACAGGGAGGGAGATGCAGCCACGGCCAGGAATCGGCCGGGCTTGCCAGTGGATGGGACTGACCAGGAGCTGCCACCTGGTGGGTTCTCTCCAGCCCCAGGAGGTGGGTGGCAGGATCCCTTCTTTATAGCTGTGAAGCCTGTTGGGGCCACAGTGCCACCCTCCCCCAGCCACTTTATCCGAACCTGTGTCCCAAAGCTGCCCACTGACCAGGCCTCTGCGGGAAGCCAGCGAAGGGAGGTGCCCTTCTCTGAGGCGGCCACATGTGAGGATCTCTTGTCTCCATTTCCTCGAAACCTTGAGTTTGGCAGGATTGTAGGATGGACCCCTCGCCCCAGAATCCAGTGCTCCTCGGAGAAGTTTCTGTGGGAAACCGAATCTAGTTCCCTGCAGGGCCTCTCCGCAGGTCCCCTCCCAAGGTGGGAGGCTTGGAATGCTGCTGTCTCAAGGGACTCGACCCAGACAGCTCCCGGGTTCCCTGCGCCCAGGAGTCCTGCAGGAAGCTCAGCCTTTCCTGGTGGGCCCGGACTTCCTGTTGCAGTTGGCCCACCTTCCTCCACAAGCCAGGGGCTCCAGAACATTCCCCTAGGCTTGGCTTCTAATGGAGCCAAGCGCTGTGAGCTTCTGCCCAGTGTTTGCCTCTCCCTGACTTAAAAAGGGAACAGGCCGGGGCTTCCTGTGTTTCTGCAGAAAGCTCCCTGTGTATTCCTGCGGATGTGTTTTCAGGTGTTGCCCTTGGAAACCACAAGTCACTTCCTCTTCTTCTCGGCGTGAGGGGACCGTGGGGGTCTGAACCTAGTTGTGTGGCTGCTGCTTTGGGGTGCATCTTCACGTGGTCCTCGCAGCTGCCTTGTGAGGGAGGCATTACCGTTATCCCCGTTTTACAGAGAGGGAAATTGAGACTCCGAGAGGCTATGAGATTTCCTGAGTCTTCCACCCGGTGCCTCCCAAGCTGTGAACACCATCACGGGCTAGTCCGGTGGGGAGCAGAGTCCCAGATCCTTGAACAGTAACGGGAGGTGAAACTGGCTGAGAACTTACTATGGACCAGGCGGGGGGCTCCACACGTGTCACACGTGTTAACTCATCGAGCCCTCATGACAACCCCGTGGGTACTGTGGTGCCCATTTCCTAGGTGGAGAAACTGAGGCAGGGAGAGGTTCAGTTGCCCAGGGTCATGCAGAAGGACAGGGCAGAGCCGGGATTTGCACACTGACGTTCTGACCCCAGGCCTGCTTAGAGGATGACACTGTCACCCTACCAGTAGGTTCTTTCAACTCCTTCGGAGCTGTGAGGAGATGCTTGCCTCTGTCCTCGCTTGTACCCAGGGCGCCAATTCCTTATGCCTGTGCTGAGTAAACGGTGTTAAATTTACTTGAATTATGGACCCTGGGGCCCTAATATTCTCTCATCAGGCCTTGGATGGCACAGCTAGACCTTCTGTTCCTTAATTGTAACAAAACTCCTCAGGAGCACGCTGAAGATTTCCAGAAGCTTTTCGGGTTTATTCTCCCTCCCCGTCTCCCTCACTTCTACAGAGCACTTGAGAGAGCTCTCGTGGCTGGAGGAAAGAGGTCAGTCGTGTCCCTCTGAACCCAATAAGGGGGTGCAGCCCGATGGGACTCTGGAAAGCTCCATGTGCCCGTTCTTTCCGCTTATCCCCTGAGCACAGCGATGGAAGCAGTGGAGACGCGGCAGGTGCCATGGGCCCATTTACCTGTGAAATTCCATGCACTGATCCCGGCCGCTCCAGGCCCCCGGGACACACAGCACTTTAGGGTGGAAATGCCCTCGTTCTGGCCTCGGTCTCAGGAGCCACCGGAGAAGTTGCACATTAAGTAGATCGTCTCATAAGTCGAGGTCGGGATGTCAAAGGCATGCCCTTGACAGTCGCTGTTCCCGGCGCGCCGGAGCGTCCCATCGCAGCTCCGTTCGGGAAAGCTCTGGCCCAGCGTGTTTACTGTTTCACACGACAGCTTCATTGAGATGTAATTCACTTACCACGAGAGCCACACCTTTAAAGGATACATTTGGGTGGTTTTTAGTCTATTCACAAAGCTGTGCAGCCAGTTTTTCTTACCCCCCCAAACCTTCCCCCCCATTAACAGTGTTTCTCCATCCCTCCTCCCCCGTCTCCTGGCAACCACTACTCTTTCTGTCTCTCTGGATTTATCTACTTTGGACATTTCGTATAAATGGAACCATGCAGTATGTGGCCTTTTCGTGTGATGTGTTTAGGGCCTTGCCATGTCTTAGCACGTATCAGTGCTTCATTCTCTTGCGTCGCTGAGTAACATTCTGTTGCGGATATACTACATTTATCCATTCGTCAGTTGATGGAAATTTGGATGGTTTCCACTTTCTGGCTACGAGTGGTTTCTAAAAACAGCTAATAGAGAGCATAGTGGAGAAAGAGCCTCAAGGTTTTTTTTTTTTTAATTATCTAAATGAAAGCAATTTTCCTCCAAGTTCCCTGTGGTTAGCTAGGGTTGAAAAAGATCTTGTATTCCAGAGTGGGAAACGAAGTCCCAGCGAGGGGCAGGGTCTTGCCCAAAGGGCGCTCTCAACCCCAGGCATCTGGGCCACCTGCCCTGGAGCCCACCTTGTCATGTCCCTGCAAGTCAGGCCCGGGCAGTGCAAGCCGGGAGGTAGGAGGGGGCCCAGGACCCACAATGCACTGGGCATGGGCACCTTGGCTGCCAGCAACAGAAACTCAGACAAACGCCCTTGAGCTAAAGAGGGACCTTTTTAAAATAAGGACATAGGAGTGTGTTATGGATCCCAGGAGCAGGGGAATGGCTGGACTTAGGGCCCCAGTGGGTGTCAAGACTCTCCCTGGCTCTTCAATTCTCCTTACATGCCTGTCCTCATTCTGCTCCTTGGCTGCAGACTGGCTTCCCCACATTCACTGTCTGCGCATATGGCAGGCAGCCTGCGGCCTCCACGGATCCCAGACTGACTCGTGACAGTTCCAGCCTCCCTAACATAGCTCGCTGGTGTTGCATCTGAATGCCAGAGACCTGACAGGACAAATGCCATTGACCTAGAAGTCAGGCGTCCACCCCTGGCCACTTAGTTGTGCTGGCTGTCACTTAACATGGCTTTGGTGGCCCCTAGGAAGGGTGGTTCTGAAGGAAGAGGGGCTGGTCACATACACACACCTGCACCCCTTTGTGTGTGTCCATGACAAGTGCCTCTAGCATTATCAGGAACTGATGGACGTCACCCATCTCAGATGCAGGAGAAATGGAAATTAATACAGAGGCCTAAGTACCTTCTGCAGTCTTGGGGAGGGCACTGTAGTCTGGGCACCAGCAGTGACTCCAGAGCCTTCCCTACTAAACTGGCACCGCCACCACACTAGAATCAGAGAGGCGGGGAGCCGGGATGTGCTAGAACTATCGAGTTCAAGAGCCAACCATCAGAGCTGTGAGACAGGGGCCAGGAAGCCACTGCCACAGCTACATCTCGACTCCCACAGCAGTTTCTACTGGACACTGGGACACTGATCAGGCCTCCGGAACTGTCTCTGATGCCCACCAGCTGGTGCCTGGGCGTGGGTTCCCTGCTTGACAGTAATGCATCTGGAGGAGCAGAAAGGTGGCCTGGCCCTACCTCGGTTCTGCTTTTCAAATCAGGGAACCTAATCTGAATTCCTGAACTTCAGCCACCAGGAGTATGGGAGATGCCTCTACAGACACCAGGTGTAGGTTGGAATGGGCTGCTGAGGGCCAGGTCCGCGTGTCCACTTCCATGTTGTCATGCGGCTTGGAGAAAAGCAATAAAACCAGTCGCCACTAATGGCTTAGAACAGACCTAGTGAGAAACCCACGTGGCATTCAGTCTCACCATCAGGCAGAGGAGTGAGCAGGGACCCTACCCACAGCTTGGCAGACACATGCTTCATCAGGCACCTGCCCAGCCCTGTGCTTAGCACCTTACGTTCAGTGCTTAGAGTCTGCACACAGCTCTGCTGGATGGCTGGTGTGGTCCCCATTTCCTGGACAAGGAAATGGGGGCTCAGGAAGCCACACACAGGTGAGTAGGTGCCATGGGCAGGGCTGTACCCAGGTCTGCCTGACTCCAAAGTGCTGTCCTCTGCCTGGTCCCAGTGTTGACTTCGGCAGGAGGGCCCTCTGCGGAGCTGGAATGTCCGCTCTGGGATTCAGGGGGCAGCAAGGAGGAAGGGAAGCACAGGAGGAGGCCAGCTGCTAGGTCTGTGTGGTTTGCAAACGCCAGGAACCCAAGAGCCCCACCCTGCCATTGAGAGTTTGCTGGATGTTTAAGGCACAGGGCCTGCCAGTGGGGTGGAGGACCAGCAAGTGTTCTGGACGCTGCTGGTGTTTCTGGGACCAGCAGCCTCTATTTTACACTCCCCAGGGGCCTCCAAATTCAAGGTGAGGCCTTCAGAGACAGGCAGCGAGCTCCACACTTTTGCTTTTCTTTAGTCACCCCACGCTTTCTCGAAGCGAGTGAGGCAGAGCAGTTATTACCATCTCACAGATGGGGTCGTGGAGGCTCCGAGAGGTTGAAGTCCACTTGCCGCCACACAGTCGAGAATGACAGAGGACAGAACAACTCCTTGCCAGAAGCCTTGAGATCCCTGAGGTGGGGCGCAGAGCTGGCCATAACTTGGGGTCACTGTTAGAATGAGAGTCGATGCGCCAACCCTGGATTTCCTTCCAGCACTGGACCCGCTACAGCTAATCCCAGAGGCGGATGTGGAGCCTTGGGTGGGGGCTGTAGGCACATTTGCAGAGCCAGGGTGAGAGTCCCTGAGGTGGGCACCAGCTGAAGGAACTCTGGGCCTGGCTTCTCTGTTGCCTGGGAGATCCCGATCTTCAGGTCCGGTCCATCCCCTCTTCCTAGGAAGGTAGCCGCTTCCATGGGAAAACATCAACAGGGTCCCTGAAGCTGAATTGTATTACTTGACTGTACCAACATGAGCCAAGTCAAGGTCACCTCCTCACGAAAGGTCCCCCACAGCCCCCAAGAGCTCTGTAGGTCTCTACACTGGGCTTTCAGGCTTCTCTTTCTGGGCCTTTGGTTCCTGTGAACCCAGCCCTGCCTGCCCACATCCTGTGTCAGCCCTTAGCAGGCCTGCCTTTGACCTTGCTGAGGCCTAGTGTTTTCTCTCACATCTTCTCTTTTATTCTTTCTTTTTCTCCCAAACTTCAGCATGGCAGCTCACTTTGGTTGTAGCCCTGACCCCATCTGCTTACTGTGGGGCCCCTCCTTGCCCCTCTAATGCCCTCAAGACTAAAACCTGCTCTCCAGGTGTCAGGATGCTGTCACTAAGAGGCTTGGTGTTGGGCTTCTGGGTCTGCCACTTCCTAGCTCTATGTCCTGGGGCACGTTGGCTTACCTCTCTGAGTCAGTTCTAGTATTTAAAAAACCACTCAACCCAGTGCTTGACAATACTCAGTAAGTGGAAGTTAATACTGGCTGTTAATATCAAAAAAAGTAGCTGAGTGTTAGTGCTAACTCTGTCCAGGGATTATTCTAAATACGTGAGTTGGCCCATTTTCAACCTCACAACAGCACTGTGAAGTGTTATTCCCATTTTACAGATGAGAAAACTGAGGCACAGATATTCTTTCCCAAGCTCACACTGGTAGCACAGGCCAGAGCTGAGGTTTCATCCTGGCAGTCTAGCTAGCGGTTAACCATGAAGCTTCTGTGCCTCTCAGTAGGCAATCAATTTAATGGTAAGTCCACATTTAAGGGCAAAACAAAAATGTATTTAAAAAATTAATTATTCTAATGTCACCCCAAAAAATAAGAAAATTTATTGGTTCCCCTTCACAAGAGGATTTTTCTGTTTAGATCACAGCCATGAGCAAAAAGTACCTGGCTTTAATGGGACAGTTGACACCCCTGCCAGCTGGTGGGTAGCAAAAAGACTTCCATGGGACTTGAAATCACGGGACTCAGAGGGCAAGCAAGCAAGATAGCACAGAGAACCCACGATTTAGACCCTAAAGGCCTATATTTAAGTTCTGGCACTGCTACTCACTTTCTGAGCTGTTTAATTGAATCTCACCAAACCTCGGTTTACTTACCTGTGAAATAGGGAGAATATCTATTCCCCCAAAACTGATATGAAGGACAAAAGGAGTGTTTATGAAAACCACCTCCAAGATATGAAGTACCACACAAGGGTTCGATGGTGGTGAGGTGGTCCTTCATTAGCTTTGATCTCCAACTTCACCTGCATCCCCTTGCCCCTCCCCACAGGGGCCAGCCCAGAGGCTGCTATGCTAGCTGGGGAAGCAGAGTTTATCTGTGGCTCTGCCACTAATTTTCTGTGAGATTTTGCATATTTCATTAACATTCATGGGACTTCGTTTTTCTCTTTACAAAATGGAGTTAACCAAATGAGATATACCCCAGGAAGGCAAGGTTGGTTCAACATATGAAAAACAATCAATGTAACATACCACGTTATCGGAATAAAAGGCAAAAACCACACGATCATCTCAGTAGACACAGAAAAAACATTTGATAAAATTCAATACCCTCTATTGATGAAAAACACTCAACAAACCAGGATTAGAAGCAAATTCCTTAACCTCATAAAGACCATCTACAAAACCCCCACAGCTATAACATACTTAGAGACACAGCTTTCCCCCTCAGCAGGAACAAGACAGAGATGTCAGTCTCATCACTTTTATTCCACATCATTCTGGAGCTTCTAATCAGGGCAGATAAGCAAGAAAAAGCAAAAGGCATCCATATTGGAAAGGAAGAAATAAAGCAATATTCATAGATGATGTGATCTTGGATATGGAAAATCCTCAGGAATACACACACACACACAAACTATTAGAATTATCAAACTTGCAGGATATAAAATCAATATACAAAATTAAATTATATTTCTATACACAATCTGAAAATGGAATTAAGAAAATTCCTTTTATAATTGCATCCAAAAATAAAATACTTAAGAATAAATTTAACTAAAGTAGTATAAGACTTATACACTGAAAACTACAAAATATTGTTGAAAGGAGAGCCTAAAGATGATCTAAATAAATGGAGGGATAGCCGTGTCCATGGATTTGTAAACTTAAAATTTTTCACATGACAGTGTCCCCAAAATGGTCTACAAATTCCATGCAGTCTCTATAAAAATCCCAGATAATTTTTTTTTTTACAGAAATTGACAAGCTGATTCTAAAATTCATATAGAAATGCAAGGGGGCACAGCATAGCCAAAGCAGTCTTGAAAAAACAAAGTTGAACTCACACTCTGTGGTTTCAAAACAGTATAAACATATAGTCCCACTCTGTGGGACTGGTATAGGGTAGAAATATAAATCAATGGAATGAGACTGAGAGTCTTAAACTATACCCATACACTTAAAGTCAATTAATTTTTGTCAAGGATGCTAGACAATTCAATGAGGGTTGGTTTTCCAAAAGGTGATCCTAGGGTAGCTACGTAGCCACATTTTTCTAAAAAATTAAGTTGGATTTCTAATTCACACCACATACAAAAATGTTAATATGAAACAGACCTAAATATGAAACCCCAAAATATAAAACTCTTAGAAGAAAACATAGGTGTGGATATTTATGACTTTGGATTAGACCATGGTTTCTTAAATATATCAAAAGCATACATAGCCAAAGAAAAGTGAATTGTACTTTATCAAAATTTAAAACTTTTATGATTTGTAGGACACTATGAAGAAAGTGAAAAGATATAAGATGGAAAAAAACATTTGCAAATTATATTTCTGATAAAGAGCTAGTGTCCAGAATATATACAGAACTCTTAAAACTCAACAATACAAAGACACTTCAATTTTAAATGGGCCAAAGATTTCAATAAATAGTTCTTCAAGGAAAATGTACAACTGGCCAAAAAATTCATGAAAAAGTGCATGTGATTAGTCATCAGAGAGATGCAAATCAAAACCACAGTGAGATACCCCTTCACACTCAGTAGAATGGCCGTAATTAAAAGAGGACAATAACATGGAGCAAGGATGTGGAGATGCTGGGCCCCTCATACATGGCTGGAGGGAATGTAAAACCGTATGGACTCGGAAAACAGCCTGGCAGTTCCCCAACAGTTAAGCACAGAGACGCTGTATGACCCAGCACTTCCACCCCTCGTTATTCACCCATAGCAGCCCAAAAGTAGAAATAATCCCAATACCCATCAAGTGATGGAGGGATAAACAAAAAGGAGTACGACGATTCATCTATAAAAAGGAATGAAGTACTACGATGTGCTGCAGCAGGGCTGACCTTTGAAAACAGGCGACCTGAAAGAAGCCAGACACAGAAGGCCACGCGTTATGATTCCATTGATAGGGAAGGCCTAAAATAGGCAAGTCCGTAGAGACTCGTAGAGCAGCGGTTGCCAGAGATTGAGGAGAGAGAATGGGGAATGATAGCTTACGGGGTGCAGGGTTTCTTTGGGGAACAATGAAAGTCTTCTGAAATTATGTAGTCGCAATATACCAAAACCCACCTAATTGTACGTTGAAAAAGGTGAATTCGATGATATGTTCAGTTGTTTTTAAACAGAGTTAATCTAGAGTGGCAGTTCATCTAAATGTGGTCCCAGGACAAAAAGCATCAGCAGCACCTGGGGTCTCATTAGAAATGCAGATTCTTGGACCCCCATTGCCAAATCATTGCCTTGGGGGCTCTACCAAGCTCTCCAGGGAACTCTGGTTTAAATTCAAGATTGGTCTAACACAACACTCTCTAGACCATGTAAATGCTCCTGGTTCCAGGGTCCGTGAGTGTCTCCTTGACATCATCCAATGGCACACACATCCCCATGTGCTTCAAGTTAACCACTCCCTAAACTGGACTGTCTAGTTAGGTAACTGTCCAAGTTAATTTATTTGAAGTTTTTCCTCCGCAACTGCATCTGTTCTTAGTTTTTTTTCCCTCCAGCATGATTAGCCATCTGTTTTATTACAGTTCATTTTAGAGATTTTTTCACATAACTGTCATTTTCTATTTCAAAGGAGAGATCTGAGAGCTTAGTGAAAGCAACAGCAACAGCGCTCTCGCGTTTGCACGTTAATCGGAGTCCATGACATGAGCATTTCTCAGATGTCCCTTGAAGGGATGGCAGTGGGAGGCCAGGAAGAGCTCCTGAGGGGGTTGGGGGAGATGTCCCTTGGTACAGACACTGTCCCATCACCCTGGTAGCCCCCCAGACTCCATTAGCATTGAAACCATGAATTAGTCCACACTCTCCACATTAGAGAAACCCAGTTCAGGCAGGTTTAAGCCAATGAGCTCCCGTAATGGCAGGTTCGCTGGGAGAACCTGTTGGATTCAGGCAGGGCTGGACGTTGGCCTCACATGAGGTCGTAAAACACTGTTCATCACTCAGCAGTGCTTTCCCCTGGGTTGGCTTCATCCTCAGGAGCCCACAAAGGTGGCCACTAGCCAGTCTAGACTTCCATCCCGTTGGGTGAACCCAATGCACAGCTGGTGTGTCTGGCTGAGGTAAGGATTGCATCCATGGGCATACAACAAAAAATGTGAGTGGCAGAGCCTTCAAGACGTTTTTATCCTATAACAAGAAATCCAAATATTAGGGGTCTCGGAGCTCTACCATATGGTCAGTGTTCCTCCATCCTTAGCAGGTGGCTTTTGTCTTCACGGTTGCCAGTTTCTCCAGTGCATCTGCGTTTTAGGCAGGAACAAGGAGGACGGACAAAGTGCAGGAGACACATACATGCCACTGAGCCTGTCTCTTATCAGGCTCTTCCTGGGAGCCCCACCGTGTAGACTTCCACTTACATCTCATTGTCCAGAGTCATCCATGGCCACTTCTACCTACAAGGAAGCCTAGGAAAGTAAGTTTGTATCTGGGGACCTATTGTCCCATGCAAAATAGGGTTCTTTTACTAAGGAGAAAGGGACAGTGGATATTAGAGGCAGGGATTCCCAGTGAAACCCCCAGGGTTGACTCTTGTTGGGCCATGCACCCTGCCCCCAACCTACATAAACTCCTCGGTGGCAAGGGTTGTCTGTCCACTCTTGGAATCTCAGTACCTAGAGTAGTGCCTAGGACAGAGAATGAGCACACTGAGTACTTATGGGATGCATGATTAGCTAAGCTTGAACCACACGCCCCACCCATAGAGTCAGCCCTCCAAACCACATGGGCTGACATGGAATGGAGGGTTGGTTCCCTAAAGGATCATTAGCATGTTGTCACCAGTAAATGGGAGTGGGTGCTGGCCAAACAGGAGCAGTGAATGTCTGCTACGACCCCAAATTGTTCCAGCCAGTCAGTTCTTAAGATAGCAAATTACTCACTCAGGAGTGTGTCCTTCATGTGCAAACTGACCAATCCAGAGCCCAGTACTCTGAACACCCCCTCACACTCCAGGAGGCACTATTCCTCTGCCCTCATTGCCCCAGGGTCAAGTTCCATAACTAGAGACAGACTCTATGCTCCAGAGCCCATGAAATTAGTCAAACTGGCCAATCCTAAACCTGCTTGTCCTGCCTTGCTTTTTCCCATGGAAACGGCAATAACGGCGCCTGCGTGTGCTTTCTCCTCTCTCCTCCTGCCTTTTGATGACCCTCGTGCTTGCCCGTGTGGCCCTGCGTTGCATGGCACACTTCCTGTTTCTAGGGGTCTGCGAGTATAAAACTGTCTTTCCTCATGACAGTCATTTCAGTGTCTGTGTGTCTTGCTAGGCCTGGTTAAAACACATGCTGGGTACACCTTCAAACACATTCGATGTGGGTTTGGCGAGATAATGTGTGTTTGAGCATGACCTTAGAACTTGAGGGCATTAAAGTAGAAAGAGTTTCTAGACGCTTAGAAGGGCTCGGGTTGGTGTGTTAACAAGGTGATGGCCGTTTAGCTCGATGTAAGAACTGTCTCACCCTCTCGTTTTTTGGATGAGGAGGCTGAGGCCCAGCTTGGTGGGCATGTCTGCTGAGGAGACTGCATCCTGGGGCAGGAGGTTGCATGGTGAGCACAGAATTACAAGGAGCGAGATGCTCCTGGCCAGCGGGGCAGGATGCAGAGCCCCTACCTGTAGCAGGGCTGTTTCTACCTTCGTAACTCTATTGCTTGGGACCCTTTGGTTACAAGTAACAAAATCCAGCTCAAGCTTGATTGAGTAAGAAAGGGAATTTTAAGAGGAAGGTAGAGAGGTGTGCCCTGGAGCAGGTGCAGGCAGGGGGGCCTCAGAACGAAGGGGAGCCAGGAAACAGATGATCAGGCAGACCCCTCTCTCCCCATCTCCATCCCTGACTAACGCCCTGCCCTCACACCTGCTTCTCTGCCTCTCCTAACCTCACCTCCCAATTCCAGCCACGTGTGTGGAAATGGGCCCCAATTTCAACATCTGGAGAACAGACTGTGACCAACTCAGTCTGATTGGAAACTCCCCATCCCTCAGGCCCATCCCAGGCAGGGGCACAGAGGCGACTGGGAGAAAACAACTCCCAACTAGGTTTGCTGCCAGAGGTGTCCTAGGATTCCTACCGAATCAGAACTCCTATGCCCAGACAGGCAGCAAGGGTTGGAACGGCCTTTCCGGGCTATCCACATTCCTTCCCTCGGCTGGATGTGACGAGGTTCTCTAATTCCAGTAACATTTCCCAGTGTCGTGTTCGGTTCTTTTGAGAGAAGTTCAGGAAGCATCTAATTTCATCGGTATAATCCATAGAAATCCTCTCCTGGGAACAGGATTTCAAATGAAGGGTCTCACATCCATTCTCTGATTTTTTTTATTAGTTCGTATTTCACATGGCCCTTTCCAGATCTTGTTCTTCCATTCCGGGTGGCCCTTGTGGCCTCTCATTCATTTCATATGTATTAGGCCGGGCCTGGCTGGCCTGGGGCTCTGCTGAGGGCACAGCGTGGAAGAATCCATCAAGTCCTTATTGTGAGAGGCTTGCACTCTGGCTTCAAAATGTGTACACGTGACTATCTTCCAAGCCAGCGCTGGGAGCCATGGTCTGACAGCTCCACAGAGTATCCACAACGGGGTCAGTGTTCATATCCTCAGTCGTGATAGTGAGAGGTGCTGTTTACTGAGACACTTCTCTGGGCCGAGCATTGGCACATACCGTCATGTTCCCAAGCCCCCAATATACTATTATCACCCCCCCTTTAAGGTAAGGAAATGAGGTTGGTGGGGATTCTTGCCCAGGGACCCATGGCCAATGCGTTACCCAGCTGGATTTGAACCCAAGTCAGGTGCCAGAGCTTTTCCCACTGCTTGTCTTATCCTTCGATCATTGACTTCCACATATAGAGCAATTAGGAGACAAAACAGTAAATAAAGGGCTGAATTCTGCAGTACAGTCCGTTAGGAAACAGGTCAGAGTGTCACCTCATGCTAACTGTATAGTCCAGGCTGGTGCAGAAGGCAGCAGGAGCTGTCATCAGCTGTGTTTGCACCCCATGTGGGAAAGGCAGGGTAGTGGGTTCAGGCAATGGGACCAGAGGTCAGCTTGGGTGGAGTTTCAATAATTCATTAATATTCCTAAAATTCAGAGCAGTTACAGAAGAAAGAGATCACCGTGGACGGGATTAATGAGAAAAGGCTTTCCAGACGAGTCTGAACGATGGAGAGGCTGAAGACAGGTGCCACTGAGCACTGCAGAAGTGTGTGACCCTTTGCCCATGACCCACAGTAATGGGTCACACACACACACACACACACACACACACACAGATATGTATAGAAAGGAAACAGGAGTCGCACGGAATAATTAACTCTTACTATATGGCATCACTGTACTGTTTTTTTCTTTTAAGAAAATGCTAGTTTTCATCCACTGAATCTCACAATCCAGTCACTAATGGGCCTCACTTAAGAGCTGGAACACTATAGAGCATCGTTTCTTAGGAAACAATGGTGGGCTGTGAGGCTTGCGGCTGGATGGGGCCAGGTCAGGGTAGATGTCCAGGCTGGATGGGAGCCCCATACCAGACTTAAAGACAAACACCCAATGCAATTTGATGTCTGTGAAAATAAAAAAAAAATCATTTTTCTGCAGTGTCATTTGTATTTATCTGCAAAGATGCTCCTGGGCATTTAAATATCCAGGGTTATAATTCCCCAAAGTGTAATCCTGCCGTGTAGGTGAAGTTTTAGGTCAATGCTGGAGATGCCCTCGGCCTTCCCTCACAGCCTAGATGAGTTGAGATGGGGGCTGATAAGGGAAGAGCTGAGAATTTGGGGCAAGCCAATCAGACAGGAGACCTTTGTGCCATTTGTGCAAGGATTACAAGGTGCAGAGAGGTACATATGCAGAGAGAGATCTGGAAGACAGATGTTTTTCTGAGGAAGCATCTCGGATGAATACACGAGGGGATTTGCTAATTCTGACTTAACTGTATTCTCTTGGTTCATTATTATGAGCAAGCTGGGTTTTGTTTTCCTGGTAAACATGCTTTTAATTTAAGAAGATTCGTGCACAGATGCACACAGCTAAAACAGCTATTGCCAGCCTACTTTGCAGTCTTATTTTTTACTGAGATATAATTCATATATCATAAAATTCATCCTTATAAAGTATAGAGTTCAGTGGTTTTTAGTATACTCGTAAAGTCATTCAATCATCACCCCTAAATCATTCCAGGAAGTTTTCATTGCCCCCCAAAGAAACCCCATACCCATAAGCAATCACTCCCCACCCACTCCCCATCCCCTGGCAACCACTAATCTACTTTGTCTCTATGGATTTGCCTATTCTAGACATTTCATAGAAATGGAATAATATAATCTCTGGCTTTTGGTGTCTGCTCTTTCATTTTCTTGATGTTTTCTAGGTTGAGCCATGTTGTAGCATGTGTCAATACTTCATTCCTTTTGGGGATCAAGAAGCCATTGTATTTATATACGACATTTTAGTCATTCATCACCTGAAGGGTATTTGGGTGGTTTATACTTTTTTGGCTATTATGAATAATCTGCTATGAATTTTTGAGTAAAGGTCTTTGTGGGGGCATATTGAGCAACTGTTGCCAAGCTATTTTCCAAGCGATTGTCCCGTATTTCATTTCCACCAGCAATGTGTGAGGGTTCTCATTTTTCCATATCTTCTCCAATCTTGTTCTCTATTTTTTTTAAATTGTAGTCATACTTGTAGGTATGACGTACTTTTGATGTGCATTTTCCTAATGACTAAGATGCTGAGCATCTTTTCACGTGCTTAGTGCCCATGTGTGTCTTTCGGAGCACTGTGTATTCAAATCTTTTGCCCATTTGTAAAACAGATTTTCTTAAATCACTGAGTTATGAGTTCTTTACAGGTTCTGGACACTAAACCTTTATATGATTTGCAGGTATTTTCTCCTACTCTTTTGTTGTCTTTTACTTCCTTGATCATGCCATTGAAAGCACAGAAGTTTTTAATTTCAGTAAAGTCCAATTTATCTAATTTTTTCTTCTGTTGTGTTTTTGGTGTAATTTAAGAAACAATTGCCTACTCCAAGGTCATGAAGAATTATACCCATGTTTTCTTCTAAACATGTTCATTGTTTTAGCTCTTTGATTTAGATTTTCAATCCATTTTGAGTTAATTTTTGTATATGGTATGAGGTGGGGTCCAATTTCATTCTTTCGCATGTGTGTATAGTCCCAACATCATTAGTTAAAAAGACTTATTTTTTTTTCCTGTTAAATTGTCTTGAAACCCTTGTTAAATATCAATTCACCTTAAATGTATGGATTTATTTCTGGACTCTAAATTCTTTTCCATTTATCTAGATATCCTTATGCCAGTAGCACACTTTCTTCATAGTAAGTTTGAAAATCAGAACATGTTAGTCCTTCAACTTTGTTCTTTTTTTAAGATTTGCTTCGTTGTTCTGGATCCCTTGCATTTCCATATGAATGTTAGAATCAGCTTGTCAGTTTCTACCAAAAAAGTCAGCTGGGCTTTTAATCGGGATTGTGTTGAATCTGTAGATCAGTTTGGGGAATATTTCCATCTTAATATTAAGTCTTCCAATCCATGTACGGGATGTCTTTCCATTTATTTAGGTCTTCTTTAATTTCCATTGATGTTGTTTAGTAGTTTTCAGCATACAAGTCTTATACTTCTTTGTTACATTTGTTTATAAGAATTATTTTCTTTTTAATGCTATTATAAATGGAATTGTTTTTTAATTTTATTTTTGGATTGTTAATTGTTGTTGTATAGAAACACATCTGAATTTTGCATATTGGTCTCATATCTCGCCACGTGGCTGAACTTTTTTTAGTTCTAAATGGGTATTTTTTTGTGTATTCCTTAGAATTTTCTTTTTACAAGATCATGCCATCATAGGGATACTTTTACATCTTTCTTTCAAATCTGAATGATGTTTACTTCATTTTCTTGTCTAGCTTCCCTGAATAGAAATGATAAGAGCAGACATTCTCACCTTGAAAGCTTTCAGTCTTTCACCATTAAGAATAATGTTAGCCATGGGATTTTTGTAGATGCCCTTTTCCAAGCTGAGCAAATTCTCTCCTATTTCTAGATCATTGAGTGTTTTATCATGAAAAGGCATTGGATTTTGTCAAATGCCTTTTTTGCTTCAGTGGACGTGATTTCACTCTTGTCCTTTATTCTGTTAAGGTATATTGGGTTGATTGAACGTCACATGTTGAACCAAATTTGCATTCCTGGGTTAAATCCCACTTGGTCAAGGTGTATAATCATTTTTATATTTTGTTGGGATTCAGTTTGCCAGATTTTGCATCCGTCTCCATAAGGGGTGTTGGTCTATAGTTTTGTATTCTCAGTGTCTGGCTTTGATATCAGTGTAACAATGGCATCATCAAGCGAACTGGGAAGTGTTCCCTTTTCTTATGTCTTTTGGAAGAGTTTGTGAAGGATTCTTGCCGATTCTTCTTTAAACATTTGGTAGGAATCACCATGAAGCCATCTGGTCCTGGCTTTACTTTAAAGGACGTTCTTTTATTACTCTGTCAATCTCTTGTTATAAATCTATTTGGATTTTCTTTTCTCTCTCTCTTTCTCTCTTTTTTTTTTTTTAGTTAGATTTGCTAGTTTCCATCTTTATAGGATTTTGTATGTTTCACTGAGGTTATCTAATTTGTTGGGACACAATTGTTCATTGTATTCCTCAACAATTCTTTTTATTTCTGCAAGGTTCATAGGAATAACCCTCTTTCATTCCTGTTTTTAGTAATTTGAGTCTTTTATTTTTGGACAGTCTAGCCAAAGACTTGTCAATTTCATTCCTCTTTTTAAAGAACCAACTTTTGTTTTCATTAATTCATGTTTTAATTTTCTATTTAATTTATTTCTACTTTAATCTTATTTCCTTCTGCTTTCTTTGGATTTAATTTGCTCAGCTATTTTTGTATTTTAAGGAAAAATATTAGGTCATTGGTTTAAGGTCTTTCTTCTTTTTTTAATATAGTCATTTATAGCTATAAATTTCTAAGCACTGCTTTTACTACATCCCATAAGTTTTGGTATGTTATGTTTTCATTTACCTTTATCTCAAAGTATTTTTCTCATTTCCCTTGCAACTTTTTCTTTGACCCATTGATTATTCAGGAGTGTGTTATTTAACTTCCACATAGTTATGAATATTCCAGTTTTCTTTCTGTTATTTATTTCTAATGTCTTCCATTGTGGAATGGTTACAGAACATACTTTGCAGGATTTAAAATCTAAATTTATTGTTGCTTGTTTTATCACCTAGCATATGGTCTCTCCTGGAGAATGTTCATGTCAACTTGAGACATATGCATATATTAATGTTTTTCAGTAGATGTGAGAAGTTTTTGAACATGAGTTCTTCCGATATTCCTCCTGACCCTTTTTCTCCCTCCAATCTTTCTGGCACTCCCATATGTATATGTTGGCATGTTTGATGGTGTGCCACAGGTGTCTGAGGCTCATTTATTTTTCTTCATTTCTCTCTCTATTCCTGAGATGAGATCATCTTAATTGACCTACCTTCAAAGTTTTTGATGTTTTTCTTCTTCCTTCTCAAATCTGTTATTGAGCCTCATTGGTGAATTTTTCATTTTAGTTATTGTACTTCTCAACTCCAGAATTTCTTTTGGCTCTTTTCCCTTAATTTTTACTTCTGTATTAATATTCTGTAGCGAGAAATCATTCTCGCACTTTTCTTTAGCTTTTTAGACATTTTTAAAAACTTCTTTGTGCATATTTAAAAATAGCTGATTTAAAATCTTTGTCTAGTAAATCCAATGTCTGGAATTCCTCAGAAATAGTTTCTGTTGGCTCTTTTTGTTTTCTGGGTCTGGGCCATACTTTTCTGTTTCTTTGTGTGTCTCCTAATTTGTTGTAATTATTGAAAACTGGGTGTTTGGAATAATAAAATTTGACAACTCTAGAAAACATATTCCCCCTTCCCAGGTCTACTTGTTGTTACTATTTATTGTTGTTTTTGTTTGTTTAGTGGCTTTTCTCAAATAATTTTTATAAAGTCTGTAATCATTGTTGTATGTGGACACGGAACATCTGCTAGGCTAGCCTAAGGCCATCTGATGATTGTAATGTTATTTATTTCCTTAGATTCCTGGATCCACTAAGCCTTCCAGGCATTGCGGATAGTTCTGTGTGTTTGGAGGCACATCTTCAACACTCAAGCAGGCAGTTTATAACCCCACCTTTGTCTTTACTTTTTACTTGCTCAGAGCCTCAGTGTTAGACAGAGGTGAGAGCTTAGGGCATTCTCACGTCTTTCCTGAGGATGAGAATAACCCTAGGCACAGTCCTATGCATGCTCGTGGTTTTTAGATTCCTGGAAGAATGTAGGAGCTTTGCAAAGCCCTCTATAGATAACTCATCCTCCAGCTTTTTTAAAAAATAAAGCGTTTTGGTTCACTTATTGTTTGTCTCAACTGTTATTCACCACCTGAGGCAGTGTGATGCTCAACAGTTGCCTCTGATTGTTTTCAACAAGATAAAGACTATTCACAGGGTCTGAGCCCTAATTCAGGCAAAATAAAGATAGCCTTGGAGGTGGGGTCTTCCAGGAATGCATCAGACAGGTCAAATAAGGCTCATTCTCTGGGAATGGACTTAGAAGATTCAACCCTGTCTTACCCACTCTGGAGGGTGCCAGGCTGCTGGTGTTCAAGGCTTCTCCAGAGATACTGAGACGAAATGGAAATAGTGCAAGTTAAAACTCCACAAAGCTAACTGGAGAGAATTTTCAGAGGTTCTTCCACCACCATCTCAGTGGCATCACCGACAAGCTGGTTTTGAGGCTACACGTGCACAGCCCATACTCTGTGGCTTATTAAGGACGCCATAGTTGCACTTGGCGGCTTATCGAGGCCACTTTTTTCAGTTGAATTGTTTGTGGATTCCCATGGTTGAGGCCAGTGAGGTCATACCTGCCATCCAGAACACTCATATTTTAGTCTTAGATCCACCAAAGGCTGAGCATATGACCTTGGAGCAAAGGAGCTAAGATTTCCAGTGCACCTACTATGTGCTGGGCTCGCCATGCTGGATGTTTTATGTACATTATATCACCTCATTCTGGCAACAACCAAAAAAGAGATAATGTTTCTATTTAACAGATAAACTACTAAATGCAAAATGCAAAGTGCTTAGCACTGTGCCTAGTACACATGGCAAATACTCTGTGCTAATTATGACCTTGTTGTTACTACAACTATTGTCAGGGGGGGAGGTGGAGTAGATGGGATTACTCAAGGTCATTTGAATGCCAGCCCAGGTCTGTCTGATTCCCCATCCACAGTCCAGATTTCCCTTCCAGCTCCCCTGGGCAAGTCCATTCCTTCTCTGGGTCTTATTTTCCTTATTCTGTCAACTGAATGATTTTGACTGACGAACGCTTAACGAATTGTCTTGCTAAGATCACTTTTGGGCTGACATATACGTGTGTGGTTCTGTGAGGTCAGTCACACAGAGACACATTGGTAGCATTCTCTTGTTTGACTTGAAAGATAAACCAACAGGTAGACTGACAGGTGTGTAACCTAGTGTGTGTTTCTCTCCTCCTCCCTTCTGGCCCTGCCCCATCCCACTGCAGAGGCAAGAGGAGACAAAGCCAAGTGGGTGTTCACCTGGCCACTCATCTTCCTCCTGTGCATCACCATCCCCAACTGTAGCAAGCCTCGCTGGGAGAAGTTCTTCATGGTCACCTTCATCACCGCCACGCTGTGGATCGCCGTCTTCTCCTACCTAATGGTGTGGCTGGTGAGTGGCGGCAGCAGGGTGGGCTGGATGGACAGACCCTGCCTGGCACCTGCTAGAGGCAGGAGAGCTGGGTTCAAGAGTGACCTCAGGCACTGGTGTGCCGCCTTTGGCAGGCCACCTACCTCACTGACCTCAGCTTATTTCTCGGTAGAAAAGGGTTCCAGCAGAGGTGCGTGCCACTCTGCTATGGGTCAGGGATGCCCAGATGGACACAGCAGGTGCTTGCCTGCAGTGCAGGTGTGGCAGAGGGAGATGAACCTTCACAGTCTGAGATGCACCACCCTGGTGGGATGGGCGAGGGTGATGTGGGCTCTCTGTACAGAGCTCAGGAGGGCTGTCACCAGGGCCCCTTTCTTTTCAGGGTCCCCAGGGGAATATGAGGGAGACTGCAGCCAGTGGGAGATGAGCACCAGGCAGCCCTTTCCAGGCCTCCTGCCATGGGCTGCTCCTCCCCACTTTCGATGTTCAGGCACCTGTACAAGTTTTATATAAACTCCTTTAGTCTGTGTAACAACTGCTTTTATTATGCCCGTTTTACAGATGAGGAAGCTGAGGCATAGAGATCGCATGATTTGCCCAATTAGTCACACAGTCAGCATCTAGTACACAGTTAGTTACATCATTAGTTCTAGAGCTGGGATTAGAACTCTGGCCTACTATCCTCCTGAGTCCGTGATCTCAACCCCTGTCCTGAACTCCTGAACTGCCTCGATTAGTTGCTGGATTCTCTGACGCCATTCAGACTGAAGTTTTGCAGGTGAAGAGGCAGTAGCATGGCTTCTTGTCAGCTCTTCCAGCCATGTGTCAAACTTCATTGACTGGGCTGGGCTAGGCCAAGCAGCAACCCCTGCCCCCTTGCTCTGTGGACCACACCGTAGGGCCCCTCCTCCTCTCCTCCTCTCCCTTCCCCCTTTCTCTCCATCCCACAGAGGTGGTTACAGGATGGCTGCATTTCTCTTGCTGTGAAGCTCATCTGTTCAGCCATCCATACCTCTGAGGTATCCGTGCAGACATTTCACTCTCCACTAACATCTAATGCCAGCCGCAGAGAGCACAAGCAAATCTTGGCTTCAGAGGCACACGAGCCATCTTCCCCTTAACCCCAGAGGAGCCCAGACTTCGGTGGGGGAAAGAAGGGCTGGCTGTGTAGTCACATGGTAATGGATTTGAATCCTAGTTCCTCCACTTAGGATCTGTAAAACGTAGGCAGGTGACTCAACTTATCTGAGCCATGGTCATCCCCCCTGCAAAGTGGGGATGACCATCACTGTCTAGCAAGTCTGTGTTCAGACACCATGATCTGAGTTTGCAGCATGACAAGTTGCTCACAACTGTAAACATCAGCTGTGTTTACCGTGACATGCAGCCAACTCTGACTGCTCCGTGCTTTGTTCAGACGAAGGTTAAAATCCCCATAGACGTGTGTGTGTGTGTGTGTGTGTGTGTGTGTGTGTGTGTGTGTGTGCTGGGGTAGGGAAAGAAATGGAAGTAGCTACTATCCAACCCCACCCACAGAAAAGGACAATCAAAGACAGTGAAACCTATGCCTTAAATGAATGGAATTGGCAAACCTAAAATCTCCTGAGTAGGGTTAAAGGCCAGCCCATCTTTACATTTGACAAAAAATCTAGTAATTTCTCTTACTAATGGGTACTTCACCCCCCCAAAAAAACATTGCAATGTAAAAAATGTATTTCATGACATTTAAGTGTGGGTATGAGAAGCAGGCAGGATCAAATTAATGAATGAGTGAAATGTTCTCTTCTCTACCAAAATAACAATATTATAGATTAGTCCTCATAGGCAGTGAGGTTGGACAGTTAATAACACCCCCAGCCCCGCTTCTTAAAGCAGAGCCTTAGCAAATGGCTTGGCTGGTGTCACAGGAACCACCTTGCTGGGGCCCTCTGACCTTCAGTTTTGACCTTCAACTGGCCTCAGTTGGGAGAATGCAAGGCATCAGCTGTAGAGAGTGGTAAAGTGCCCTGTGTTCGCCTGATTTCTACCTAAGCGAGAAGTGCTGGCCTCACGGCCACACAAATGTTTTCTTTCGTTTTGCCCTGGCGAGGGCACCAGGAAGCAACGAGGTCTTACCTGCCCACCCCTTTCCCCCACCACCGTTCACATCTCTCACTCCAAGACTCTGGGGGAAAAGAAAACTCTTGAATGATATTGTCAAAAGAGAGGGACCTTTGAAATGGATCCTCCTGTCCAGCACCCTTGCACAGTTGGGAAGACTGAGGACCAAAGAAGACTAAGTGTCCTGAGGGCTTGGAGGGTCCAGGGTTGGGTCCAGGACAAAGTGACACTGAGGCAGCATCTCTGATCCTGAACACCTTGGATGGTGTGTGTGTGTGTGTGTGTGTGTGTGTGTGTGTGTGTGTGTGTGTGTACAACCTTCCTTCTATCCTTCTATACTTCAACTCCTTAGCCATGTAAAGGTCAGTGATTTAAGACAAAAATGGAGGCATCTCCAGTAATCCGAACATAACCTAGGTTCCTGTATTTACGATGTTGGGTACCAACTGTTAAATACCATCAGCCACAGCCTACTCATGCTTATAGAGATCTCCTTCGTGCCCAGCGTGGGTTAAGCATTGCTGAGTCAGTGTGTCTCTTCTTGCATAGCCCAGAGCAGGCCCATTGGTGTGCCCTTCGCTCTGAGAAAATGACATCCCATGAGCCTGGGGGTGCTGAGCTGAGTGCTCCCTTTGGGGAGTGGGACACCTTCAAACTCCTCTGCAAAGCCCTGTCCTGGGACAGATGTCGTTTTAGTCCACATGCCCTAGCTGCACTCCAGGGATGAACTTGCATTTAGAAAGCACTTGCTCTGGGGCCCTCAGAGCCCTGAGAATCTGATCACCCCTGTAGTCTCTGCCCCCATAGGTTGCAAGACTAGCGATTAGAGAAGGGAAACCTACATCTATGAACATTTTCTCTGTCACCTCACATCATCTCACTTAATTCTTGTTAACAAGCCCATTTTACAGATGAGGGAGCTGAGGCCGAGAAGCCAACCAGCTTGGCTTAAGTCACACAGCCATTTTCTGGGATTGGAGCCATCAGCTGAGATGCAAACAACCCTCAGAAATGCTGCCGTTCTCATTTCCTAGATGGAGAAGCAAGCCAGAGCTAAAGTGTGTTTCGAATAGGGTTGTCCAGTTGCTTCTAGGGCTCTCCATCAGGCTGCTGCTCCAGGCCCCAACCACCTCACAAGTGTCAGACACTTATCAGAGGAGGACGTGACTGTGCATTAAGATCCTTAAAAGTCTGTGTATCCTTCCATCCAACGGTTCTATTCTTGGAACTTATCCTAAAGAGGCAGTAAAATGAGAATCCCTAAGCTACCCACACAAGACAGCACGACGGTGAGGTTGGAGCACAGCCTTTAAAGTCAGAAAGACTTTGCCTGGAACGCCTGCTCACTGCTCACTAGCTTCGGGCCCACAGGTGTCCTTACTTAGCCTCTCTGATCTTCAGTTTCCCTAGGAGGAAAGTGGGCATCATCATATGCCTCCCTCACTGGTAGGTATGAATAACAGAGAATATGAGTTCATGGAAGGAGAACACCTGGAAGAGGACCTGATACACAGAGAGCGCTCAATAAACAAGGCTTACAAGCAGCAATATTGTAAGAGCTAAAAAAAGGAGCCACCTCTCGATATCCAACGGTCAGGGATTAGCTGAAAACTTTATACAATGAAATGTACGTATCAGTGTAAAATAAGTAGACGAACATGAGGTGGAAAGATATTCACAGCGTACTATTCCAGGAAACACGTTGCAAAATCTCTGTTGCTAGTTCGGTCTAATTTCATTTTCTTAACACACCAAAAAAGGTCAAGGATATATTCTAAAGCAGGAGTTTTCAGATGGGTTCCCAGACTGGCAGCCCCAGGGTTCCAGCCACCTGGGAACATGTTAGGAATACAGATTCCTGGGCTTCACCCCAGACCTCCTGAGTCAGAAGCTCTGGGGGTGGGGCCGGCAGGCTGCATGTTAACAAGCCCACCAGGGGATTTTCTGCGTGTTCGAGTATGAGACCCACGGGCTGATGGAAAGTGTTAATAGTGGCTGTCTGTGGGTCTTGAGAAACGGTAGGTAATTTTTAATTCTCGTTTTACTCTATTTTCTAAATTTTTTGAAACAGTAAATGCATATTACTTATGTAATTAGGGGGGAAAAAAGCACTCCAAAAATGTTTTTACAATTAAATCATAGTCCAGATTTGTTTTAATTCGTTGCAGCAGTACTAGGTTCAAGTTAAAAACGCTCAGGATAAGCAACTTTTCTCCCCTTCTCCTCAAGGTGACTATTATCGGATACACATTTGGGATCCCTGATGTCATCATGGGCATTACTTTCCTGGCAGCAGGCACGAGTGTTCCAGACTGCATGGCCAGCCTAATCGTGGCGAGACAAGGTACGCAGCGTGTCTCGGCCCCCACAGCCGTCAGCATCACCACGCAGGCCCCCTCACCCCTGCCCGAGTCCTAGTCCACGGAGCTTATGACTGGTAGTTGTTAAGTCTGGCCGTGGAGGGACCGTGACATCTGGAGAGCACATGTATCAGATTCCTCCCAGGGGGGGAACACCACCAGGATGAACTCCAGACCTCTAGAAGCATTTGCGTGCGTGGAGCTGTATCGAAAGGAACTCGTTCTGAAATCACCAACGTGAGATTGAACAGAGCCAAAGCCTAGACTTCTGAGAGCAAATGAGGTGGTAACAAGACATGTTCTGGTCCCAGGAAAGCAAAGTGGGCACGCCCTGTACCTCCAACTTTATGCCTGTGCTTCTTCAAGGTTCTCAAACTTGTATATTTTGGGGTTTTTTGGTGGGTTTTCTTTGGGGCTTATGGAGTGACACGGGTTCAGCCCGATGAAGAGTGCCTGGATGCACTTAGATCGCAGAACAAAAGAGCTACAAAGAGCCAGACTTTTTTTTACTGCCCCTTTTCTGCGGGTGAGATGGTGTCTCTGTGTGGATTCCCACAGATCCCCCTCTTTACATCAAAGTTTGAAAGTATTGGGGGACAGAAGTGGGGCAAATAAGGGAGTGAAATCTCCAAGGAGACAGGAGAGGAGAGAAGCACCCAGAGAGAAAGTTGGCTTTGGAGAGAAGGAAAGGATGTTTTCCAAGATAGGAGAGAAGGTTGGTTGGTTGGTTGGTTGGTCGGTCGGTTGGTCGGTCGGTCAGTCCTAAGAGAAGATGAGTTGAGATGGCAAGAGTAGGTGTGTGTTTGGCCGTAGGCTGGAGCCTTATAGGGAATGGGGACAATTAAGGACAGCAGCCAAGGGGAATGGAATTTAATGGAGTGACCTCTGGGCAGAGGGTATCTGTTTTTTGGGGGAAGGGGGAAATTTCCCCTTTTTGTTCTTCTGGCTGGTCTAATAATCAAGCTGACATAGACAGGTTAGCAGGAGAAAATGACCAAATTTAATTACGAATGTACCTACGGGGATGCCATAAGAATACGGGCCCCAAGTTGAAGCTCTTGTGCCATCTTGAGCTGAAGAGAAAGGCAGGGGCTGGGGTCAGGGAAGGGGTGATACTGTTTGGGGCTCCAAAGGGGAAGAAGGCAATTCACATGGAGATGGAAAAGCGAATGTTTAGGAAACATATGTTTGCTAGGCCGTCTTTAATGGACACAGAGAGGGCCTTGCTCGGTTCCTCTCTGCCCAGCACACACTAGGTCATTTCAAACCTCAGTTGTCCATGATGATAGCTCCCTTTCTGGAGCAGATCCTCTCTCTCAATTCTGTTAGGCAGTTAGGAGCGGGGTCAGAGGTTTCCCTGAGTCTTTTGTTTCTTAAAAATAACCAACTTAAAATAAGCGATATCCCCCCAAAAAGGCAAATTTCGGGGTGGCAAACTCCCTGGCCCTCAGTTTCCTAGGGCTGTCATCGTAAAAGTAACCACACTGGGTGGCTTAAAACAACAGAATTTGATTCTCTCATAGTTCTCAAGGTCGGAAGTCCAAAATCAAGGTTTTGGCAGAACCACTCTGTCGGAAGGTTCTAGGGGAGGGACCTTGCTTGTTGTCTCCCAGCTTCCAGCCGTTGCCTGGAATTCGTGGTGTTTCTCGGCTTGTGGTTGCATCGGTCCAGTCTCTGCCTGTGTCTTTACATGAGGTTCTTCCTTCGTGAGTGTCCAAACATCTCTCTTAGGAGGACACCAGTCCCTGGAATCAGGCCCACCCTCCGTACGAGCTCATTTTAATTCAATTATATCTACAAAGACCCTATTCGCAGATAAGGTCACCATGAAAGGTTGGACCCAAGGGGACCCTGTTCAACCCAGGACAGTGACTAAAAGGAGAGGAAATGAGCACCAAAGTCCCCGCTGACACTTTAGTGGCGTGAACTTGGGTGGGATTCAGTCACACCAGCTCCAGGGACATACAGATGAGAGTGACAAGTCCAATGGAACTGGGCTTGGCTGAGTGGATGCGATGGAAGGTCAAAGGGGCAAGAGAATGTGCAGCTTAAACGTCTGGCCCTGGAGACCAGGCTAGTGTCGGGGGGTAAGGGGTCCTAGCAGGTTAAGGGCTCGGGGGAACCCCAGTGAGGTGAATGAAGGGGCTCTGCAGGAACAAGGGACAGGGATTCTGAGGGAGGATGTCATCTCAGAGTGGCTTCTGTTGAGTACAGAAGCAAAGAAACCGAGGGAGGGTGAGGCAGGGGTGGGAGTGGTCATAAGGGTGTCATAGGGTGTATAGTTGTCATAGGGCGACACTGATGTCATTGATGGAGGATCCGACAGACGTGATTAAAACGCCAAGTGTCTCAGTGGCAGAGGATCCAGACACTGCTGTCCTGGGCCCACTGCACAAAGCGGGAGCCACCCAGGGTGCTGCATCCAAGGCTCCCTAAATTCGGCTCACAGCTTTAGGTGTGGTCCAGGCTGGCAGCATCGGGCCTGTGAGGAATGCAGGTTCTCAGGCTCCACCCTGGGCCCCACCGAATGAGAATCCGGTTTTTAGCAAGACCCACAAGTGAGTCATGTGCTCCTCTCGTGTGGGAGTGGTGCCATAGATTCCTCTGAGGCCAGCGCCTGTGCGAAAGGGGAAGTCTGCCAGACCTGAGAGGCTCTCCTCCCCGTTGCTGAGCCCCTGCTGCCTCCAGACCTGTCCGCGAGCCCCGCCTCCTCGCCAGGGCCAGAGCCTGGGAGACTGGCAGGCAGGGTTCCCGGAGATGCCACCCCTAACGACTAAGCTGCCCAGATTTTGAGCAGCGCCCGGGGCAGGCAGCGGGAAAGGATGTGAGGCCCTTGAGGAAGGAGGCCTATGTCCCCAAGCTCAGCGGATGACAGCAGCAGGGCAGGAGGAGGAGGCGACCTGGCTACACCAGCGGGGCGGTGCTCGGATGAAGATGAGTCCATTGTCCAGATGCTCCTCTGAGTTGCTACGGGCTTCTTAGCGACCAGAGCAATTTTATGGTCACAAGCATCTGTGTCTCAGACTTGTCCCTTCCACAAACCTTCCTACGTGTGCCTGCTGATGACAATCAGATTGAATCAGGGCTAAGTGGCCGGGTTAGAACGGGTTTCCGCCAGCACGAGTCTTCCTGGTAAAAGCTTGTTTTCTGACGAATACCCCTCAAGTTATTAGGTTCCTCAGGTGGGTGGCCGTCGTGCTATTGCATAATGGGGCGGGAAGGGGAAGATGATGACATGGCTCCCTCCCTCAAAGACCCCTGTCGTCTGTTTGGGAGAAAAGAGTTCACCCTTTGTAAGCCACTGGGGCATAAGACCCGACACCCTGTCATTCAGGCCAGGGAAATGGTGCGATCGCCTGGGCCACAGCTACATGTCGTGGCTCCGTGAGAAGGACGCTGGACCACTCCCCAAACTACATGGCCTCAGGCACGTCCCAAGCCTTAGTTTCATCATCTGCCGTGTGAGGACAATGCCCCCTCCCTCTCAGAGCCACTGAGGGTTGTTAAATGAGGTGAAGCACATCGTGGGCCCTCACAGAACCTCGGCTGACAAACCTGGCAGCGGAACTAGGAGAGACCCTCGACTGGATTCCTGGCGCTACTGTGACAGGAGCACACGCTGGGAGGCGCAAACGCCTGAAACCTACTCTCTGCCAGCTCTGGAGGCTGGGAGTCCGCGATCAAGGCGGAGCTGGTTCCTTCTGAGGACTCAGAGGAAGCCCCTGCTGCAGGCCTCTCTCCCTGGCTCGTGGGTGTTTGTCTTCATGTCCACGTGACATTCTCCCCGTGCTGTCTGTGTCCAAGTTTCCGTTTTTACAAGGAAACCAGTCACACTAGATCAGCACCCACCCTAATGACCTCATTTTGAGCATCTCTGTAAAGATCCTATTTTAAATAAGGTCACATTTGGGGGCTCTAGGGGTTAGGACTCCAACATATGACTCTTGAGGACGTCCCAGTTCAGCCCATACAGGCCCCCATAGGCTTCATGAAGGGAGTGGGTCACAGGCTCATGAGAGGGTTTTAGAAACTTGGGGTTCATGAAGAAGGACTTCTTTCCTAAGGAATAGAACAATAGGCAGCAGTAAAACAATTACAGGAAAGGATGGGAGTTCCCAGGGACCTGTTCCTAATGAGTGACACATGTCAATTGTCCCCTCCAGGCCTTGGCGACATGGCAGTCTCTAATACCATAGGGAGCAACGTGTTCGACATCCTGGTGGGACTGGGCATACCGTGGGGCCTGCAGACCATGGTCATTAATTACGGGTCCACGGTGAGTTCCTCTTGCCTCCTTAGTAAGCGTGACGGATGCCAGGAGTGGGCCTTTTATGGGCACGATGGTGGCATTGGCCCTGCTCCACTGAGGGCTGTGGGGAACACACTGCCCCCTTCTCCTTGGCTCCCTGGCACCCACTCTCCATGAAGGCTTCCAGAGTAGCTTGAGGGGTGCCTGCAGGGGGTAGCCCAGGCGTGCCCAGCACTCACTGGCGCTCGCACCCCACATCTCAGCTCCCTGGCATGCCTGTCCCCTCCTGGTCCTTTTCTTCAGATTAGCAGAGTCCAGGGACATGGCCCTCCTTGGCCACATGCTCACTGTGACCACACTGTTTGCTTTCCAAACGGGCAGGAATGACCAGGGCGCCCCAGGCTCTCGGAATGGGTGGGCCCCGATCGTCCCAGAGGTTCAGGGCACATGTGTTTGTTTCTCCAGGTGAAAATCAACAGCCGGGGGCTGGTCTATTCCGTGGTGTTGTTGCTGGGCTCCGTGGCACTCACCGTGAGTTTTTCCAATTCCAAAACGGAAGCCTCGGGCACACTTCGTTTCATCAGATTCTGTGTCTCTGAAAGCCCCTCTCGCTTCCCCCTGGCATGAGGGATAAAGCTGAGGAAGCAGAAAAATTCAGATACCCCCAGACTCGATCTGTGCCCAATGGGGACATGATGCCAGGCCTCAGGACCGGCACATAGGAGTGCTGAGGCCTCCTTGCGCCCATGCCCAGGACTGCACTCAGCTCTTTACCTCTGCTTATTTATTCAGTCCTTACAACCACTTATACTCCCATCTTGCAGAAGAAACCAAGGCTCAGGGGTTAAGTAATTCACCCGAGGTCACGGGGTTAGACAGTGGCAAAGCTGGGATTTGAACTCAGATTAGTCTGTCTCCGTAGGACCCATGACATCGCTCTGATGAGCTAACTATGACCCAGCTCACGGGGCACCCCCTCGACTCGGGGATACGAAAGAAGGTAGTGAAGGGGAGTGTGGGAGAGTCTGGAAAGAATGTAGAAAGAGGATGTGCTCCAACCTGTCTACACAGAGAGAGAGACAGAGAGAGACAGAGAGAGAGAGAAACATGGTCCAAGCTGATGTTTGCCAGATGGGGGGCCAACAGGAGCCGTGGAAGTATTTTTGAAGAGTGCTGAGAATAGAAAGTTCTGAAGCAAAGAGAGGACAGAGCAGAAGACCCTCACTGTCACTGGAGAAGGCCTGGGCAGGGTGGACCTTGGTGCCTAGACCGAGATGGGAAGGGTCAGTTCCCTGAGGGCAGCTGCCGTGTGTCCCTGGAGTCCACAGGCCTGGCCCAGGGCCTCCACCTTCCATCAGACAAATCAGGGTTCGCTCCGGTCAAACCAGGGGCATGCCCGGCAGCAGCCGTCTGCTCTGCTCCACCTTTTGGAGAAAGCTCTGGGCCCGTTGTCTGTGTGTAGTTTCCCAGTAAAAATGCCTCTTGGACGTCTCTGTACCTGAGCCCACTCCTTGCTGTCTCTCTCCCCTTGCAGGTCCTCGGCATCCATCTAAACAAGTGGAGACTGGACAGGAAGCTGGGCATCTACGTGTTGGTTCTCTACGCCATCTTCCTGTGCTTCTCAATCATGATAGAGTTTAACGTCTTCACCTTCGTCAACTTGCCGATGTGTCGAGAAGACGATTAGAGCTGAGCCACCGCCCAGCTGGGAGCCGTTCCTGACACTGGCGCTGGCGTCCTCCTCTCTCCCCCTCCCCACCACAGGTCTGTCCCACGCCCGCAGCCACAGTCTGTCCTTTCGTACACTGGAAGGAAGAGCCGTCATGGTCAGTGGTCACGGGCCAGGCTTCTGGGCGTCCTCTTCTTCCTCCTGGACTCCTGCCCCCCAAAAGGCAAGATTCAGGGGCTGCTGTTGGAGCAACTTTGCAGCCCCTTGCAGAGCTGCCCGCCACAGGATGTGTGCGTCACGTTTCCTGGACACCTTGGTCAGAAGGACATCCGGGTGAAGTTTTGTCTTTCTGCTCTGCAGCATCCTCAGAAATGAGGCGGTCAGTGAGTGTGAGTTCTCCCGGGGCGAGTGCAAACTGGGAACGTTGTCCTTGAGTGTCCCCTGTGGCCCAGAGGGCGTGAGGTCCTTGGGCAGCGTGTGCTGCTGGGAGCCTCGGACTTCTGCTGGAACTGCTCACGGTTTGCAGGGGCCAAGGCCTCAACCTGCTGGAGGTTCGAGGCCGTGATGGCAGACAGTCCACCCCTTTTTTCTGGAAAAAAAAATTGGAAGAATGGAGACAGCTTTTCACAGCAGAAAAGAGAGAGAGAAAAAAAAGAAAAACAATATTCTTATCACTTTTATCGATGCATTCAGAGAATGAGCGATGACATGTTAAAAATAAAATATCCTAAAAGATCATCATACTTGAAAAATATCATTCTATACATAAGGACCGTGATGGGGACCGAAAAGGTGACACGGAAAACGAATCCTGTGCGTGTCGTATTGCGTGGACACCACGACGTCTGGGTTGGAATTTAGGGAAGAGCGAAAAGACTAACATCCCAGTGAGTGCTAACTCAGAGACACCGTGGAGAGCATAGTTGACAGCCTTCCACCCCAGACCCGCCATGCAACACGATTATCACTTTGGCTGTGTCATTTCTTTGCGAATGCTCTGCTCTCAAAACCCTCCTGCTGAAAGGCCCAACCGTGTGTATGCCCAACAAATTTCAAAGCCTGCTGCACTGGGATGGCTAAGGGTTCGTGACGAGAGGACAGGTTTCCTGGCAGACAAACACGGTTCTCCCTCGTTAGCTGGAGGCAAGTACGAAAACCGTAACTTGGAGTTTTTAGAGCTCAGTATCTTGAACCGTCTAGTCTGCTACACGTGAAAGGCCAAGGATGGGAGGCTGATTACAATATGGGAAAATATGACACAAGTTTCGACTGCTTCCTAGCTCTCAGATAGATATTAAAGAGATTTATGAACACAAACCATTTGTGGTTTCTCCGAAGAAAGCACAATTAATTTTGTATAGAGGTTTTCTTTTTTATTTTTTTAATGTTTCTATCGCAAAAGTCTATCAGATCTGATGCACTTTTAATACTGAGATATTTTGCACGGAAGACTGTGTGGGAATTACCTGTGGTGGTGTGAGGAGAGAAGGTTTTTAGCGATTCATCGATGATCAGTCATTGGTGATGAGTTGAAATTCAATAAGTAGCTAATTCCTTCCTGAGACAGAGGCTGTGACCGAGGTGCAACTCGGGACTGTTCCCTTTCGGCCTCCTGAATCTCAGAAGGAGGAAGCTTGTGTCCTTTACGTTAGGCTGAGCCCGTGACGGGCCCGAATTCGTCACCAGACGTCTAGTCTGGAGCCACATCAGTGTTAGTAGCCACGCCATGCGAAGGCTTCTCTTCTCGTTGCTCTACCTAGATACAGGGCTCAGTGGTCTTCCAGGTGAGGATAAATGCGATTTTCCTAAGAAGTGAGCTAAGGGGGAGGCTGGGGAGCCCATAGGCCATCAACGTAAGCTTTAGACACAAGGAGTTTCAGAGCCCTCAGGACACTGTGTCCTCTTGGCACACCTGGCCTGGTCCCCTCCGTCCCATACTCATCAGGTTTCAGAGTGTGTTGGTCTCTATCTTGAGTCTCAGAACCACCCTATGGTTAAGTAGGGGATTATTCTCCCTGTTTAACGGAAAATTTAGTCTTGGAGAGGCCAAGTGTCTCGAGGTCATTATTATGTCCAGTAAGTGGTAGAGCAGGGGCTGAGCTCCAGATCGCCACCCTCCCAGCTCAGCCGATCAATGGGTCGGCCACCCTTGTGGGGAGGAGGGGGTAGGTGTGGGCATGTTATTGCCTCTGTGGTTCGTTCTCATGTCTTGAGTTAAAACTTCCTCAAATATTTAATTGACTCCTGGATGCCCCAGCTCATATCCTAAAATCTATCCCTATTCAATGGTCCTATTTTTTTTTTTTTTTCTGTTAAAAACCAACATATTTTTAGCTGCAAGGCACAGGTCACAAGGCCCCAGATGATATCCTCTCCGGTGTCACTTTTCAGAATACGTGAGTAGCTTTCAGAGAACAACACACTCTAATTACCCACTTCTTCCTCAGCAGGGTCCTTCTGAGATTATAAAGTATACTGCGGTTGTAGTTTGAGTCTAAAAAATAACGTTTTTAATATGCAGAGCACTGCTAGTTAATTCTCTTTTGACTTCAATGTGCCAAGGTAACTTCTCTGAAGAAGCTACGCATTTATTGCATCTAAGAAACTATATATATATATATATGCCGTAGGCGAAAAATACTCTTTTTTAAATATTTTTCCATCACAGGTTTAAAGAATTGTTTGATTAATTAGACCTTCATTTTAAAATAATGCTTTTATCGTTACACAGGATAACTTCCTCTGTTTTATTCTCAGAGCTAATTAGCACAGGGTAATTACACAGCTACAAAAATAGGCAATTAAAAGAATTAATTTAGCTCTTCTGATTGGGGGCAGAAAAGAAAAGCGAATTGTTACACTCAGATAGAAAAATGTCTACAGCAGCAGGCGCAGGAGGTTCCCGTTGATTCCTGGTTTGGAGTTTTTCCTGACCAGGCCAGGCATGGTCAGGCGGGAAGGTGTGCGGCATCTTGAGAACCTGGCCCTGAGCAGAGAAGGTTCTGGGTCAGCTGCAGTGGGAGACTAACGGTTCAGGGCACCGGGGGCAGGTCAGACTCGTCGCATCCCTACTCCTCCTGTCACCGGTGGTCAGCTTCTCATCGGCTTCTCTGTGCTTCTCATCCGTATGCACAGACCTTGCTGCCCTTGGGAGTTTTCACCCACTCATCTCCCGCGACCTGTTAGGGCTGTTTCCTGCTTCTGCCTGTCGGTTCCCGGTCTGTATGGACCTGAGCAGCTGACAAGGCATTAACCCTCCCGGAGGTAAACCAGGAGGGACAGGCCTGCACCTCGCTCTAGAGCATCCTGTAGACTCTTGACCAGAGACCCCCTCCTGGGCTTCCCGGGGTCTCTGTCCTGAGGGAAGAAACTTCCCCTCCTCCCTTGTGATGAGGATTTGTAAGTCTTATGGCATCAGCAGGAGCCCGGGACTCAGGGATACTGGCCTCACATATTACTTGAGAATCCAGGAAAGGGGTGGGCGGCCGCCTTGCCTGACACCCTACTTTCCTCCTGGTGTTTCTCCTCCCCGAATCCTAGCCCCACCCTCCTCCCCTTAAGGTGGGGGTGAACACAGGCGAGATGGACTGGGAGAGGATCTGTTCCTTCTCTCTTTCCCCAGGTATGAAGTGTGCCAGTGGGGTTAAGGTGCTGGGACAGTGCAGGTTCTGCTGCCATGTTCAGAGACTTTCCCCCGGGAGTTGGCAGGAGGGAGGCAGAGCCCTAAAGCTGGATCAGTGCTCCTCAGTGAGCCCTGGCCCTCGCCAGCCCTGACACTGAGCGGGCACATAGGGCCTGGGTTGGTCTCTTCTCTCCCACCCCCACCTCTCCTTCCCTCCTAGGCCATGTTCCTCCCTGGCTGGAAAAGACAGCTGTGCTGCATATGTGACAGGCTCCAGCTTGAATACACAAAAGAACTGCTTGTTAGGATGAAAATCCTCAGGAGCTTGTTCCCGTGTGCCGTGATCTAGATATTCCGGGGTCGCTCTAACACCCTCTGAGCATGATTTCCATGAGACTCTTCCTCCCTTGGAGGCAGTTAGCCGATGCATCAGGGCACATGAGATGGTCCATGTCTCAGCATCTTTATTGCCATGTCTGCCCATAGAACCTTGCAGAGATTTCTGAAAATGATGGCAGGAAGTCCATCATCCCCCACCCCAACCCTGGACCCAAAGCGCTGCCCCCCCAGCCCCTATAGATTCCCCCAATATGAGCATTTTCTCTCTGGCTTTTCCCTCTGAGGCTGAGTGAAGGAGCCCCACCAACACTGGGTAAATCATCCCCACAGTGGCCGTTTTGCAGGGAACAGGCCAAGGGGGGTCCTTCCATGAGCCCAGCCCACAAGGCAAAGGACATGGATGGGACACAGAATCTGTTGTTCATTTTGAGCCCAGCCTTTTGCCAATCTAGCTCGTTGGGGCTCCTTGGCTGTGCCTCAGAGAATGTTCCCCAATGGGCACAGATTTTTAAAAGGCGTTTAGGTGGTTGAATTTGCTTCTTAATAAGGAAAACGGAACAGGGACTAGTTTACACTTAACTCCAGGCATGGTGGCCGGTGGGAGGATGTCCGGCCCGTCACAGGGCTGCCCAGGCTAGAGGAAACGGACACCTGCATGAAATTGGGAGATTCTGCTGCCACCTGGCAGAGCTGTTTTTTCTCATCCTGGCGAGGAAGCCAGATGAGTGATCGTAGAGCTCTGAAATTTTATGGTGATTTTTAACATTTTAGCTTTTCGCTGACAAATAGCTCCCCGCTTCAATTCATATCTGCTAAATCCTCCCACTCTGGCGGGGCTGGTGGCCATGCTTCGTGTCACCTTTTACTTACGTCTGTGGCTTCTCATCGCCTCTTAGAGTGTCAGTGTCCAGTGGTCGAGGCTGCGTATCCGTCACACACTTCTAACAGGGCTGAGAGCATCTTCCTCTCTAGGGAAACATCTGCCGCCTGAATACCCTGGTATGGAACTGGGGACACTGGGCGGCAGCTGGAAATACCCGCTGTACCTGTGTGGAAGTTTGGCCCTGGGTTGTGTGGCTTTTCCATCAGTTGGATTGAACTGGGTTGGCTGCTCCTTGGTTAAACGCTTAATGAAAAATGCGGGCCTAATCCCTACCTATTCCCACTGTTGCCAGAATTCAAACAGTTGCTTTTTATGCAACATGTTGGTTCAGATTTTTCCATAGACGGAGGCCAAAGAAACCCTGAATCCTGGAGAAAGTATGTGCCCTCCCTGCCGCACCACTGGAAAACAGTTTTTTTGAACCAATTGAGAGAGGAGGTGCAGGTTTTGGCTTCTAGTTGCACGGTTTGGTATGAGCAGCCTTTGTGCACAAAAGGAGGGTCCCAGACAACAGAGCCCTCCCTCCTCCCACTCCGCAGTCCCCAGGTATCCAGGCGGGCACGCAGTCCCCTTCAACAGAAGGAGCGAGGCGTTTCCTCCCAGGAACAGGACTGGGGTATGAGCAAGGCGGCTTTGTATTTCCAAATCAGATATTCTAATAGGTTGTTTTCCTGGCCACTGGGGCACCCCTGCCCTCCTCTCCAGAGGTGCCCTTCTGAGCTATAGACCACTTCGGGGAGCTTCCTCCCTGTGGCTTGGTCTAAGGATATTTGGGGACCCAATGGACAGAACAGTGGCTGAGCTTCTGTGACCAGCTCTCGGGGAGCCTCCTCAGGGAACTGCTCTTCTGGGCTGCTGGATGTCCAGTTAGGAGCACACGCTTCTTGGCAGGGCGCCCTCTGCATGTGTCTTCCATCCAGCCGCTGCCACCGGGGAGTAGTTGCTAAGAGTCTGAATACAAAGAGAGCCTTGATTACCTAGAGAGAGGAAAGAGGGCTGCCAGCCAGATGGGGCCAGGCCCGGAGCCCCTGCAAGACAGGGCTGAGCGAGGCGAGGCCAGGCAAATCCACCCCAGATACCCAAGAGACAGGCTGGGCACAGTTTCTGCTGAGCCATGCGGACTTTCTGAGGCCCGGCCATGACCTACCAAACAGCAGGCGAGTAGAACCCGAGGGCTCTCGAGTCCAAAAAGAACTCCCTTAAAAACAACCAAAACCTAGACCTTGTCACACCACTTGAGTCCCCCGCTAGACTTTTCTGGCCTGCTGGGCCGAAGGCTACCATCTCCGTGCGTTCCCTCTAACAGGCGAAGCAGGAGCAGTGAGTCAAAAGGTTGTAAATAATAAATATATTTATCCTGCTATTTATTTTTTCAACAACTGTGACCTCCTGCACTGTGAATGCTCTGTGATATGAGATTCTTAGTTTAATAAAACTGTCATTAACTTTGAATGAATTGATACTATTGGTTACTAAACACTGGCATGAGTTTATTTTTATTGTGAAGAAAAATCTAGAGTAAATATGAATTAAATCTTTATAAGAAATCTAGCAGTCAGTATTGTAATGCAATATATCAAAATCTGTACCCTGTCAATAAAATCCATGAGCACAAGCTGTCTTTCCCTATTAGAGCTTCCATTTGTGGTCTAACAGACGCATACCTATTTGTATTTTTTCAAAGAATGATTTACACTGGAATAAGCCATTTGAAACCATTTATATTTGCCTCTTAAGAAAAAAAAATAAACTTCAAAAGGATGAGGGTTGGAGCTTTTTAATTATGATGATTGGTGATGAATGAACCAAAGCAGGAATCTCATAACTTAGCTCGTGCGAATGAGTCCAGACGGACCCAACTCTTCGCTACCTCATCAGGAAGGCCGGCTTTATGGACAATCACCCAGGGTCCCACACTCAGAAGGGCTCCAGGCTCCGTTGTCACCAGTTTGAAATTCTTAATGCTTTTTGAAAGAGAAGCCCCATGTTTTTTTTTTTTACTTTTGCACTGAGCCCTGCAAAGTACCTAGCAGGAATAAGGTTCTGCCGTCAGCTCTTGTGTCATGAGACACCGCGATTAAAGGGAGAGGTTCTGGTTAATTCCTTTTCTGCAAGTCTCCTGAGCCCTCGCTGGTTCAGGCGCCACCACCTGAACGTGCACAGGAGCCACCTGGACCTTTTATTAGAAAGCAGATTCTGGCTCAGCACGAATGGGATGGGGCCAAAGATGCTACTTTTCTAGCAAGTTCTCAGGTGATGCCAGTGCTCCTGGTCCATTCTAAGCAGTGAGTAGATGAGTCCCACTCAAAGTGTGACATGGGCACTTGCACAGTCTCACAAACTCAGTCTGTGGCAAGATGAGTATAGAAACATAAAAAGGTGTGGCAATATGATGAGTAATTTTATGTCTGACCATGTTTTTTCATTGCATTTTTCTGATTATTTTTTATTATAAAAATCGGTCCACACTGAATTCGGATTTAAAAATATTTGTAAAATATCTTTCCCACAGGTTCTGCTTTAGATAAGAAATTGTACTTTAGATGAACATTAGTCGGAAAACCCTTCTGTTTAATTCTTTCCTATTAAAGTCAGTCCATAACGTCTGAAGGACTTTGTCTTGGTAATTCCAGTCCAATAAGCTTTGTGGGACCTGCAGCCATGTGCTTTGGGTTCTGAGCATCTCAGTGTCCCATAGTCCATCTGGCACCTCCTGGCTTACCAAGCCGGTGAAACGCAGGACAGGTGTTGTCCTCGTTTCACAGATGGGGAAAATGGGGTACAGAGAGCAGACATGTTGGGTGCAGGATCTCAGCTTCTCACCATGCAGGCCAGCCTGAGATGCCACATCTCTTTCCACTGCTGAGGGCTGCCCAGACCAGACAAGGTGGTAGGTGTTGGGCTCCCCAGGACAGGACCAAGTTCATGGGCAGGTGGCCTATGCGGTCACAGAGCCCATGCTTAGAGGGTCCCACACTTGCAAGGGTCCTGTGCTGGTTTTAATGCTCTGCGGTAGCCATGTGACATTTTACAAACATTTTGAGCATGGGGTTGCACATTCTCATTTGGCACTGGGTCCCCCAAATCACGTAACCAGCCCTGCCCTAGGCCCAGGTCCCTGTGAGGACCACCCCCCACACTACCTGCACCTGAGGCTTCTGGATGAGACCCCTGGGTTGGAGGAACACTGCACCTTCCTTTCTGGTCCTCAACACCACCTCATCCAACGCAGCATTAATTACTGGCCGCTGGAATGAACCCAAACTTCCTAAAGCACACCTCCAGACACCCCTGTCAGGGGCAGGGCACAGAGGGGAAGATACTAAAGAGCCCAAGGAACTGGGCCACTTGTTCTGCTCTTATAAAAACAGATAAAGGAAAGAAGTTTTTTTAATTAGTCAACGAAGGGAAACTGACATTTATCACAAGCCTTTTACTCAACAGACACTGTTAGCCACCTCCTATGTAATCTTCACAAGCAGTTTGAGGTGGGTGTGTCCCCATCGTCTTCCAGAAGAGGAACCTTGGCCCCAGAGAGGCGAAGAAACTTGCTCAACGTCACACAGCAAGCAAGAGTGAAGCCGAGGCCAGACCTCGCTATGTGGTTCCAAAGCAGCCAGAGCACCCATTCCTCCAGCACCCAAACTCCTTCACAGCAGCTCTTGAGGGAAGTGAGTCCACACTGAGGAATGTTTTCGCTCGAGGTCCCAAGAGCCTCCTGCTGAGCGCACACCTGTCTGTGGACACTGACTGAGAGGACGACAGAAGCCCAGGCTGGGACCGTGGCTGAGGAGACCGGTGTGGGCTCAGGTTTCTGCTCACACTGACCGACATACTGCCTCCCAGTCTTTCTCATGAGGAAGGCCTGAGGACACCACACTTGATTTTCAGAGGAAGTAAATAACCCCCAAAGGGAGAAGTGAGAAAGAAATCACGGCCTCAGCCCCAAGTCGTTATGGGACATCTTGTCTCCCAAGCACACTACACGAAGAAGCGTAAGATACAGTCCACTGGCCTCGAGGCAAAAGATGAATGAAAAGATTATCGGTTGCAGTCCCTCTCGGTGGTGGGCACTTGAGCTTTCTCAGGCAGGAAGTCACTTTTCCCTCATCACTGCCTGGAGAGGTAAGTAGGGTCCTACCTCCAGGCCTTCACTCACACGGTCACCTCCCCTTAGGACACCCTTCCCTTATTCACACCCATCAAAATCCTACTGGAGAAAACCTCCAAAGCACAGTGGCTTCAACATGGTAGGATTTTACTTCTCCCTCACGTAAAGGTGCTCGGTTCAGGCTGGTGTGGCCCTCCACGGTGCCGGTGGGCCCGGCTCCTTACTAGTGCTCTGTCTTCCTCAGCATATAGCTTCTGCCACAAAGCCTAACATGCCACCTCCCTTCGTCCTGACTGCAGCCTCACGAGACATCTCGAGTCAGACCCAACCAGTGAAGCCGTTCCCAAATGCCTGATCCCAGAAACTGTGCAGGAGAAGAAGAAGAAGAAACCTATTGTTGTTTGAAGCTGCTAAATTGGGGGGATAATGTGTTATGCCTCCATGGATAAGTCATATGTCACGTATGCAGGTTTGGGCCTATTTATTCAACTGTGCTGAGCCTCCAGCCTGGACACACACGGAGGAATCCGACGTGGTTAAAGGTTGCCTACCAGACAGAACACAAAGGGCTCCCAGGGGGATGGGGCAGAAGTCATGTTGTATGTGTCCCGGCCCTTAGAACACTTTCCCCACCTTCACACACAGTAGGCTCGCAGTGCCTGGCACATTGTAGGGGCTCTGCTTCCCAGAAAACGGCTTCAGCCTCCTGGCTGACCCTCTGGTAGATGAGCCGACTTGAAGATGATGAGCTGCTAATGTACAATTACCTGGCCTCTTGTCAAAAATGTGGATTTTTCCCCCAGAGGTCGCTGCTTTAGTCTTTTTCCATTCCCTCACTCCATGTGCTGCCAAGAGGAAGGATGTGATAACCAGGCAAGTGAGTCTTTCCTGAGCCAGCTGTCTTTCCCGTGCCTGCAGCCAGGCCAGTATGAAGGGCTGAGTCCTTCGCCACTCACCAATGGCTGCCTTTTCCTGTGGGCCTCCTTGTTCGTCCTTCATTTTGGGGGAGGGAGCAAAGAAAATGACCCTGAAGAATGATTCCCTCATGTCGAATCTTTATGAGCCATATTGTCAGAGCAACTTGAATTATACCTCCAACGCAAGGCCTTGTTTTCTTAAATTATAAGATATGCAATATTTTATACTATCAATTCTACATAGCCCACTGATTTGCACACAGTGCTTTTTTGCAAAACACTTGTATCTATAACCAACCTGTGGTTGCAATTGATGAACTTTAGGAATGTCATAGATTAACACATTTTGCTTACACAAATGGGTCCAACCAAAACAAAACAATAAAGACACTAGTCAGAACTTTACTCACTCACGGAGGACATGAATGGCTTCTCTGCAGAATCAGACAAGAGTTTTTGAAAACTAGAGAAGTGTTTGCTTAATTTTTTGTGCTTTTCATAACATAATGACCAAATATTTTACACACTTTAAAAAAAGCTTTTTAAAAGTATAATTGACATATGATAATTGTGCATTCTTAAAGTTTGCAATTTGATTAATCCTAATATGTGTAAATATCCATGAAACCATAACCACAATCAAGATAATGAGTATGTCAATCGACCCCAAAGGTTTCCTCACGTATGGCCTTGTTTTTCCCGTCATTTCTAAGCATATTTAGTGGACGCTACCCAACATCCCTTCTATTCTTCCTTTTCAACAGAATCTTAATTTTGATTCAGTGTCAACCCCCCAATCGGACTGGAGAAAGGTCACCGCAAAGTCTAGGACCAAGTATGGATCCTATAAACTAAGGCAATCAGAGCATGCCATGCTCCTGGTGACCGGGCCAGGCATGTGACCTAAGTTGGCCGGTCACACTACACAGACTTTCGTCCCATGCTTTGGAGAGAAGCTTTTCTCCTTTCTTGCAGGAGAGCATGATTCCAGTTGCCACTGGAAGCTGTCTGGGAACCACAGGGGAACTAACCTGAGTGTGAAGTCAGTGCCGAGGATGTCCGAGCAGAGAGAAGGACCAACCTGAGTGACTGACAGCAGCTGAGTCCCTGACTGTTTGGCACTGGGGCTGCCCCCATCGGCAGCTTCTAAGTGGCTCCCAATGATCCCTGCCTCCTCGTCTTCACACTTTCAATCCCTTGAGTATAGGCAGGGCCTGTGACTTGTTTCTGATAGGACAGGGCGAGGCTGATGGGATGTCACTTCTATGGTTAGATTGCATAAGGTTGTGACTTCTGTCCTACTAGCAGATCTCTCAGTTGACTTCTCAGCTTGCACACCTTGGTGAAGTAGCAGCCTTATTGGAGATTTCATATGGCCAGGCATTGAAGATGGCCTCTGGCCAGCAGCCAGCACAAAACTGAGGCTCCTCGAGGGACTGAATCCCGCCCCCCGCCATGTGAGTTTGGACTTATACCTTTCCCTAGCTGAGCCTTCAGAAGTGACCCGGCCCTGGACAACCACTTGACTGCAGCCTGTTGCAGAGGCACCAATCGAAATTGTGCTAATACTCCAAACCCATAGACACTGGAAGATAATAAATATGTTGTTTTACACCACTAAACTTGTTGCATAGCAACAGATAACTGAAGTGCTAGGTTTCGAGTTACACAAAACAATCCATCCAGTTCCCTTGTAGTCCATCCACTCGGAGTCAGAGTTTTCTGTCGTTTAAACCTAAGAGCATCCTCCTGTGGCATGTCTCATGCCACAAGAGCACGAAATCTCCTCAGTGATGGCACTCACAATACCTCCCAGGGCTTCACTGGAGTCATAACTCAGTGAACTAGGAATTAAGGATGTTCTTGACCCTGATTTTAGCTCATCTTCTGCCAGCACAGAGCAGAGACAATCCTCCCCATGGCTCAGAACCCAGAAACGAAAGAGACTTTCTCTTTGGTTCCAAGTTGTTTTTATTTAGCCAACAAGAGCTTATTAAGTGCCTTCTGTTTGCAGAGCCCTCCACTGGGTATTGGTGGGAGGGGTAAAAGAAAAAAATTAAAAAGAGGATGTATATTCTGCTCTCAAGGAGCCTGCGATCATGCTAAGGATAATGGACGTATGAGAACAGTATCGTGTCTAGAAATATGTGACGAGTGCAGGTTAAGAGGGCTCTGCAGTTGGGAGCAGACAGGCTTCCGGAATGGACCTCGAGTCAGAAGAACAAATGCAGCTGGTTTCCTGGGTGGGAGGGAGGTTCCCTGAGAAAGATCTTGGAAGCCTTGGGTTTCTGCCCCAGAGATGGGCCAGGCTGGTCCAGGGGGAGTGGGACACCAGATAAGAAGCTTCTTGGTAATTCAGGTTGGGGGCTGCTTTAGAAACTTTGTGGGGTGTCTCAGCTCACGAGCGCCCCCCTTCTCTCTCTCTCTCTCTCTCTCTTTCTCTCTCTCTCTCTCTCTCTTTCTCTCTCTCTTTCTCTCTCTCTCTCTCTCTCAGATTGCCTACTCCTCATGGCCAAGATTATCCTTCTAGAAAATTAGGAAGTGAGACTGAGACATGCAAACATCACGTTTGGGGCTGGTCTGTCTGCAGAGACGGGAAAGAAAGATAGGGATGTGAAGAGAGGATGGTGAGGGAGAATCCCAGAAAGCGGAGCTGAAGACAGCCCACGCGGTCCCAGGAAAGAGACTCAGCATCGATGTTTTAGAAATCTGAAACTGTCCTATAGAAACCCAGCTTTTCAATTTTTTTGTTGTTTTGTTTTTCTTGTAAGGCCTGTATGCCAGGCCCTAATTCAGCTGGGCAGTTGCCGGTGAGAGCTGAGCCAGGCTGTGGCTTTCTGCAGAGCCTGGTTCCCAGGTCACCCCAACCCCGACCCACCTGGTGCATTTTGTTCCCCACTGACCCCTGGAGATACTGATAGATTTTGCAATAATAAAGCTCCCTCCTACACCCTCTTTTTAAAGATTTCTCCAAAGTAACAGGAAATGGAGACACGTGGATTTTGGGGGGTCAGAAGAAGATAGAAGAAACCACAGAAAGAGCTGTTTTCTGTATCTACTTCTGCAAAACACACTATCCCAAACAGCAACCATTTTATTCTATTTCGTGGTTTTACCAGTCAGGAATTCAAGCAGGGCCTGTCTAGGGATCCTCCTGCTCCATGTGACATTGAAAGAGGTGTTTAGCTAGCAGATGGATTGGTCTAAAAGAGCCAACATGGCTTCACTTGCATGTCTGATGCCTTGGCTGACTTGCTCAAGGTTCCCAGCCAGAAGCCAAGTAGGATGTGAGCCCAGTTGGTCTGATTCGACAGCTTTGCCCTCCTGCCACTCCCCTCACCCCTTCTCCATATTCCAGGAAACTGACCCATAGAGACCCCACACCATAGACACTGACCAACGAGCTCCCTCACTTTCTGGGTCCAGCTGACTTTGGTGCTTGGGGGCCCATGGCAAAAGATTGGAGGGAGGGAGGAGAGCCAAAGTATTTATTTTCCTGGTCACCTCCCTCAGGGTCACCATGAGCTGGCTATGTCCCCAAAGGGGGGTTCCTGCCCTGCTCCTAAGCCCTAGTGGTCTTTCTACAGGACAGGACTCTGCTTCTGGGTCTGGTAACCTCTCCGCTGTTTGGGTTAAGGAAAGTAACAGGTCTGAGGGTAAAGCACCCTGCCTTGTACTTCCCCCTCTACACATTTATTAACCCTTCTAAAATTATCCTAATCAGAAATGTCATTTGTTTCCTGTGAGATCGGACTGCTACATGAAGGGCCTTAGTCATAGCACAAATAAGAGCTAATGCGTATTGAATACTTGCTCTATGCCGGGCTCTGTTCTAAGCCCTTTACCTGCATTAGCCTTTCAGTGACGACTAACAGAAAGCTGACTCAGATTGTGTTTGAGTTTTTTAAAAAAAAAGAAAAGAAAAAGGGACTGTTTTGGTTCTTATAGCCGAGATGTCTAATAGTGCAGCCAGCTTGAAGCGTATCAGAATCTAGGCCTCAAAGGATGTCTCTAGGGGAGTCTCTCTCTGTATTGCTTTCCTCTGTCTTGGCTTTCTTCTTGAGTACAGTTTTACCACATGGTAGCCCTGGTAGCTTGGGCTGCCCAAGTTTCTGTTCTCCCAGCTTAATGCCAGCTTGGAGTAGGGGGAAGATCACTGCCGACAAAAGGTCCCAGAGAAGAATCTTATTGGCCCAGCTTGGGTCATATGCTCATCCGTAAATCAATCACTGTGCCCAGTAAGTGTAGGGCTCTGACCGGCCAGACTAGAATCATGTGTTCCCTCTAAAATAGGAGTAGGGGGTTGTTATCCCCACCTGAACCCAACTGGGGAGGAGTGCTCCATAAAGGAATATTAGCTACTGAGGTATTATTAACAACAACAACAAAAAGGAAACAAGGGTAGAGGGAAGGAGCTCGCAGACCCAAACAGCAATTATTTCCCAATAGGAGTCCTGAGATCCAGGTCCAGGGAAAGAAGAGGAAAGTACAAGGCCTTGAGAGTGAAATGGGGACCCCAGAAGGGGGCTGAGAGCAAGCTTGGCAGAGGCTACAACTAAGAGGGCCTGCTCAGATTTCTGGAATCTTGGCAACCTCTCCTTCAGTCAGTTACTAGTGTGGGGGAAGAAGAAACTTTCCTCTATCCTCCGAGGTTCTTAAGGTTGGTCTAATAATTAAATCTACAGGAGACCAATTAACAAGAGAAAATAACCAAATTTAATTACATACTTACGCATGGGAACCCCACATGCCTAAGAGAGTCAGAGACTCTGCATGTATGGGAGGTTCAGAGACAGAAAGGGAAAATGAGGTGTATATGACATTCTGAGCTAAGGATAACCTTGGAGCTTCAAAGAGAAGAAAGTCATTGCAGGCCTATTAGAAGAGCATATATTCGGTAATTAGATGTTTGCCCTGTACTATGGAGAGATTAAAAAAATTATCTTTGATAATCTCTTATTATGGGCATGGCCTCTAATTTAAATTCTTCTAGGTTGTTTGGGGAGGGGTGGCTGAAGTTTCTCTTGATCCCACAGGGTCTCAGCTGTCTTTTGCTCAAAATAATCCATATACCAGAGAGGTACAGCATTGGTGACTTGTTCTGAGCCCCTACACTAGCCGTACGGTCATGCTGGGACTTCCTTTCCTGTTCTTGCCTGAAGAATTTTGTCTTTACAGAGCAGGTGAGCAGTGGGCCTTGTGGAGCCCTCTGTGGAGGCCATGGTGAGAGCCTTAGGGCTGGTCACAGGGAACCCCGGCTCTGAAGGGTTTGTTCTGAGTTTCTCAGCAATGGCCCAGGGAGCTGAAGGAAATTCTCATATGGGGAGAACGTGGAAGAGCTGGGTTACTCACAATCCCAATCAGCCTAGAAGTGCCCGAAGGACTATCTGTCTCGGTGTGATAGTTGGACAGACCTTGTCTCTGAAGCCTGGGGAGGCCTAGGAGTGGCCAATAGGCTTCTTTTAGCAAAAGTAAAGGGCTTATAATGGCAACCTGCAGCAGGTGCCACATTTGTACTCATCGCTTTTGCAGATGAGCGAGCTGAATTCCTAGGAGGTGACTTGTCTGAAGCTACCCAGCTGGAAGTTCCCTGGGGCTGGATTTGAACACAATTCTGTCCTCATGGCCTGTGTTTCTAAACAGGGAGCTATAGTCCTCTCCAGAGAGATGTGGAGATGATTCCCACCCACGGAGGGAAGAGTTTAGCCTTGGAGGAAATGAAGGTCAGTGAGGCATGGTTATAAACTAATGAGGGGGCCTTTAGAAAACTGAGTTAAGCAGGAAGTGGGGTGGCTGGTGCAATCAGGGTGGCCTCTTGGAGGCAATATTTTTTAAATAACAGTTTACGATATAATTCCCATAACATACATTTCACCCACTTAAAGTGTACAATTCAACATTTTTAGTACAGTCACTGTGTTGTGCAACCATCACCACAATCAATGTTAGAATATTTGCTTCTCCCCCAAAAGAAACCCTGCAACCATTAGCAGCTGTTCCCCATCTCCCCTCTTCCCCCAGCCTTTAGCAAACACCACTTTACTTTCTATGTCCATAGATTTGCCTCCTCTGGACATTTGATATAAATAGAATCCTACAATACATGGTCCTCTGTGACTGGCCTTTTTCACTTAGCATGATGTTTTCCCAGCTCATCCACGTTGTAGCGTGTAGCAATACGTCATTCATTTTTATGGCCTAGTAATGTTCCGTTGTATGAATAGACCACATTTCATTAATCACTTCATGAATTGATGGACATTTGGGTCATTTCCACTTTTTGATGATTAGGAACCATACTGCTACGGTCACTCATGTATAAAAATTGTGTGAACATATGTGTTCCTTTCTTTGGGGCGTACACCCAGGAGTAGAATTGCTGGGTCCTATGGTAACTCCATGTTTTACCTTTTGAGGAACTGCCAGACCGTTTTCCAAAGTGTCTGCACCATGTGACGTTCCCACCAGGAGGCTGTGCTTTGAGTGTGTGTCCAGATGGGGATTCTTTTCTAATTTCAACCAGATCAGTTTGGTGGAAAGGTTAGGAAAGGCCGGGAGGAGGGTGCGAGGGGAGAGCAGCAGAGTAGGGAAGCATTGCGAAGTTTTCACCAGAGCCCCGGGCTTTGGTCCTGCCTGCACCTTGACTTACTGTGTGGCCTCCAGAGAGTCACTTCCTCTTGTCACATCTCAGTTTTCTTATCTACAAAAGGAAGGCACTAGACCAGAGTGTCTCAACGGGGGACGATTTGGGCTCCCAGAGACATTTAGTAATGGCTGGAGAAATTGTGAGTTATTACAAGGAGAGGATGGTGCTACTGGTATCCAGAGGCTTGAGGCCAGGGATGCTGCTAAATATCCTACCATGCACGGGACAGGCCCAACAACAAAGCATTGTCTGGCCCCAAATGTAAGCAGTGCCGAAGCTGAGAAACCCCGCCTTAGGTGGAGTGACTCCATAGTGTCCAGTCCTGTCCAGTCAACGGGAAATGCTCTGAGGGCAGCCCAGGCTCAGGAGGCATTTTTGAGTGCCCAGGCACTTAGAAAAGGGGGTTCTCCCAGACCCACCGGGGTGCCTATGGACGTCGTATTTGTGTGAGCTGCCGGGCCTTCTCCCTCTTGCTCCCATCCAGGTGTGGTACCCAGGACAGGTGAATCAGGTGCCCCCCCCCCCCGCTTGGCAAATGAACAGACTGCCTTGGGGAGGGAGTGAGGTCATCATCAGTGGAGGCATCCAAAGGCAGCAACGTGGCCACCTGTCAGGGACGTGGAGGAGGCAGGCGCCCGCTTCAGGTCTGGGGGTGCCCGGGGGGTCGATTTTCGAGGCTCCAGCGGGCGGGAGTGCGAGGCCCCGCGTCCCCGCCCCGCGCGCGCCCCGCGCCGAGCCCTCGGCCCGCGCACCTGCGGGTCGCGGTCACGGCCACGGCCACGGCGGGGGCAGAGAGCCGGGGGCGCCCTCGCCCTCCCACCCCCCGCGGCTGCCTTCGCCACGTCGGAGACTTTTCTCCAAGTTCCCGGCCCCGCCCCGCCCGCCGCCAGGCCCGGCCCCGGGGGCGCGGCCGCCCAGGGGCGGGGAGGGGGTGGGTGAGCTCCGGGCCGGGCGCCGCCACCCAAAGGCTTTTGCAAAAAAAAAAAAAAAATTAAAAAAACACCCACCAGCACCCCTGACCACCGGGGCCGGCCCCTCCCTGGCCGCCCGCGCGCCCCGGCACAGGAAGTCGCAGCGGCGAGCGCGCCCCGCGCGCGGCGAGGCCGCCCGGGCCCCTCCCCGGGGCCGGTGCGAGCCACACGCGGGCGCCCTGAGGGAGCCCCGCGCCCCAGGCCCCGCCGCGCCCCGCGCCCCGCCGGCCCGAGGCGCGATGCGACGCGCAGGGGCGCCCGCGCGCAGGGACCCCGCCGCGGGGTAAGTCCGCCCCCCCGGGTGTCCCCGGACCGTGCCACCCCCCAGCCCTCACCCCTACCCCGACCCCCACCCCAGAGAGCGCTCGGAGCTGCGGGACCCCGGGGCGGCAGGCTGGGACGGAACCAGACCCCGGGGCTGCGCGGGAGGAGGAGTGGGTGGGGGCGCCCTGGGGACCGGCAGGCCCCCGAAGATGGGGCGAACCCCCCGCGCCCCGATCTGGGTGCCCCTCTGGAAAGCCGCCCCGGCGCGCGCGGGGCGCCCCGACCTGTCCCGGCCGGGGCGCAGGGGCCGCGGACGTGGCCCGACCCCGGGCTCAACTTTGGGGCCAAGCCCCAGCGGGTCCCGCACGCCCCGCGCCACCCGCGTCCCCGCGCGTCGTCCCGCGTCCGCGCCCGGCAAGACGCGGGGGGCCTGGGGCCGGGGGCCGGGTCCCCGCCACCTCGGGCGCCCGGCGGATGCCCGCCCGCCGAGACGGAGGACACGCCGGGATGCCCCCCCCCTCTGGCGGGTCCGCGGACCGTGACCTTCGGACCGGCCTCCCGTACACCGGGCGCCTGGGCGAGGACCGGGCGCGCTGGGCGCCGCGCCGCATCCCTGGGAGGAGGCGCGGCCCCGCCGAGCGCGTGAAGCCGAACCGGTTTACGGACGGGGGTGGGGAGGTGGGGGTCTCTAGTGTCCGATTTAATGTCCCCTCCCCCCACAGTGGTCCACCGGGGTCTCTTCCCCCTTTCCTCCCCCCCCCCACTCCCGGCCCAGAGGGATGCCTGGCGGCAGAGGGGCGTCCAGGGCGCAGGCAGTTTCCTGGGGGGAAAAAACTCTCAGCACCTTTCCGGGGGCCCAGGTGGATGGGTGGGCGCCTCTGGGAGCGCCATTCGGGGCTTTTGGTTTAAAAGTCCAGGGGCCTAACTTCTGTGCTGGACACGCAGCCGCTCCCTGGCCTTAGCTCCCTGACCTCAGCTCGCAGGGCCTCGGGGGTTCGCTAGGAGGATGGGCCCATCCTAGGCAGTCCCGAACTGGGGGGCAGTGGAGGTGACTGGCTCCCACTCTGGTGGGAGGGGTGCTTGGAGGGCCCTTAAGTTTGTTTAGGTCTGAAGGCCTCCCAGCTCCCCTCCCCCCACCCCCATGGCCGCCAGGGTCTGGAAATTCTACACGCATGTTTTCCCTCGGAAGTGACCTCTGGAAAGACAAATGCCATCCGGTGGGAGGAATCGGGAATTACTTTGGGGACAGGGCGCCCCAGGGGCAAGGATCTGCCACGCCCAATATTGCAGGGTAAAGCCTGCCAGGAGGCGTTTTATTTTATTTTTCTGGTGAGAAGAGGGGCCTTTTTTTTTCTGGGAGGAAGCTGTCCTGACCTTTCCAACTTCCCATTTCCCCCCAGGGATGACCTAGCCTGACCCACTTCCTCTTCCCTTTCTTTGTTCATTACTGGGCCGGTTTATTCGGCCTCTCTCTGCCTCAGTTTACTGATCTAGAAAACGAAGGCGAGTAGTAGTAACTACTCTTTATGGTTGTTTTAAGGATTAAAAGATAATGCATGGAGAGGTTATTGCTCATGTGCCTTAGGGTAAAAACTCTTATTGTTGTTATTATTACTATCATTTTTTCTTTAGTGTAGTCCCTCTGTTTGCCGGCAAAAGACCTAGCCTTTGCCTCAGCTGTCAATCGGGGGTAATAGTAACACCTGCTGATAGGATTGTTAGAGGATTGGATGAGTTAACCAGCTCAGGCCTTCTTAGAGCGGTTCCTGGCCCATCCTGTTGGATGAATATTGGTTCGTTGCTGAAAATGCCGCTTTATTTAAGTGGATCTTTTGGATTAAAAGGGTTTCTAGACAGTACCTGGTACAGGAATACCTTTGACAACATTGCTGAAAGGTCCTTGCATACCTCCAGTGACAGAGAGCTCGCCACCACTGCGCCGACCCTTCTGACCGGCAGATACCTGAGAAAGGAATTCCTGAACTTGAGGTGCAGCCTGCCTCCCTCTAACTTCTACCATTTGAGATGCTGTTCTCCCTCAGGAGCCCCACCCTTCTTGACTCTCAAGTACTGGAAGGCAGTTCTCAGGTGCACCTCCCGCACCCCTTGTTCCCTGGCCTGCACACCTGCATTACAGGGCCCCAGGATGATGAGGGGCAATCACCTATGACCTCCCACCCCCACGCCACCCCCATACCCAGCTGGGTCCCGGGTCCTCAGTTGAGCTCAGCTGTCCACACTTACCTCCCAAAGCCTCCTCCTCCTTGCTGGTGGGAGATGGATATTGAGAGTTCAGACAGCTATGGGAATGCCACCCCCTCTCACTCCCCAGGGGCTAGAATGGTGTCACTTGAGTGTCAGAATAGGAGTGTGAGGATCTTGCCAAGCAAGCTCTGCCTACTTGTTGAAGAAGTCGGCCCAGGAGAAAGAAAATGCAGACAAGCTGCTTATCAAGTGTCTGTATTAGATGGAGGCGGGAGGGACAGCATTAAACCAAACTCCTGCCTGCCTGCAGCTGACGTTCCTAGGAGAAGATGCAGAAAGGGATGTGGTTGGCCTGTTGGGAACTGCGAGGCCAGAGAGGTTGGAGTGGAGCGTGGGAGATGAGGACAGGGGAAGGCTGGTTGGGTCGGGGAAGGCTCTGAGGGAGCCAGGGGCAGTGGGTGTGGTGTGCACAGGAAGGTGACCTGACTTGGTTTGGGACTGTACTGAGGCCAGACAGTAGGGGAAACAGAAGCAGAAGCGGGGAAGCCCGCGGGGAGGCTCCTGCAGTGGCGGGGAGAGAGGGCTGGTGGCCGGAACAGAGTGGGAGTGGAGATGTGAGAGGCTGGAGCCACAGGACATGCTGATGGATTGGAGGTGAGGGAGGAGAGAGAGTGGCCTTGAGGACGACTCTGGTGAGGCTGTGATGGGCAAGGGTCCAGATGCCGAACTCCATGGAGGGGTCCCTGAGGATGTGTGTGCTCAGAGCCCACACTTTCATATGTTCGATAAACTGAGGGTCTGCTTAAGATGTCCTTTGAGAAAAGGATTCCACTTTTGGAAAAAATGTGGCCAACACAGACCTAATGCAATCCCCTAATTTAATGACAAGGAGATGGAGACCCCCAAAGACGAAGCACCTCACCCAAGGTCTTGGGAGATGGAGGTGGAGCTGGGCCTAGAACTCGAGGCCCCTAAGCCTGGGCTGTGCAAGGGGCCACGTGGGCAAGGCCCCGGGGTGTGGGAGAGCCCTGGCTTCCGACTCACACCTGACCTAATGCAAGGGTCCCACTGAATGCCTTGAGGTGACCCGCTCAGCAACTCCAATGTCTAAGACAGAGGGCCCACCCAGAGCAGGAGCCAGTGATGAATGCAGAGTCCCAGCTGCCATGTCCAGCTCTGCCCCCTGGCCTGGGCCTCCTTGCTTTCAGGGGCTACTGCTCCTAGGTGGCTCTGGCTGGCACTCAGCTAGGGGACCACCCCCTTCCAGACCTTAAGAGACTCTGGCCCATGGGCAATGGAACATTTATTACCTCAGCAGCTCACACCTGTACTTCTGGGCCTTGAGAAGCCCCCTGGGATGCAGGAAGGAATACTGGGCATCGGGGAGCAGGGCCTACTTGGGATGGGGGAGTCTCTGCGTGCTTGTCGCCGTGGCTGTCCTTCCCATCTCCCCCGCCACTGATAAGCCCTATCCTGGGCCTGCAGCCCTGTTTAGTGATCTTTTCTGAGGCAGCAAGTGTTACAAGCTTAAAATGTTACAGGGACACCAGCATTTTTATCCAGGAGATCGAGAAATCAAACACAGAAGCTGGCCAGGAACAAGTGTGACTTTTGAGGGGCGAGCCTCCCTGGAGCTCCATTTTCCAGGCCGAGATCTGAGCGGGCCCGTGGTACCTCCCGGCCACGGTGTCACAGCAAAGGGCAGGAAAGAACACCTGGCAGACAACCACAAACGCTGTCCTACCTGCCCCTCGCAGATTCCACCGTCACTAAGTGATTCCCCCTTAGTGAGAGGCATCCCCTCTGTCCCCTCAGCTCGTGTCATCCAGGCAGTGACAATTGAGCAGAACTGGGCAGGCAGAAATGAGGAGGAGGGGACAGGCTCAGGGGAGAGAGAGAAGCACCTGAGCGAAGGCTTGGAGGTGAGAGAGGGTAGCCTGGGATTTGGGAGGGGGAGACAGGGAGACTGCACCCCATTACCCGATAACGGGGTGTGAGGGAATGAGGAAGGTGAGCGTTGGCCTGGGAAAGACTGATGGAAAGTGGCAGGAGTAAGAAGGAGGCACCCACGGGGCCTTCTCCAGGGGCTTGGGCCACCTTTGTGCCTAAAAGACCCCACCGTGGGGGAAGTGACCGAAAAAACCCAAACTTCTCATTGCCCCCCATCTGCCCTCCGAGCGAGGGGCCAGGAGCCATCTTGTTCTTGGCAAGCCAGCGTACGGTGCTGCTCCTACAGCCGTCTCTAGAACTTTCGTCTGATGCGACTATTAACCCTGAAACGGCAACTTATCTTACGACCCAGCGGCGTCCAAAACATGGGTGTTTTCTCGAATACTGGAGCTAAAGATGGAAATCGCAACTTTTATGACTTTTCTAAGTGATCGATCTCCTCTCCATCCCCCAACCCCAACCCCAAATGCGCCCCGCTGGTGGTGGTAACAGACAGAACACAGCTGCTCCGGCCGCTGGTGAGGGACCGCAGGCCAGGCCAGGAGAGACGAACGTCCCCCCGCTGCATCCTTGGCCGAAAGAGGGGAGTGAGCCGCATGTGCAGGTTCTGGGGGAACCCTGGCCGGGTCGGTGGGTCCCAAATGCTGGTTTGTGGTCCACTGAGAACCTAGGAAAACAGGGGTGTTGTTGCTGCTGCTGCTGTTGTTGTTGTTGCTGCTGCTGTTGTTGCTGTTGCTGCTGCTGTTGTTGCTGTTGCTGCTGTTATTGCTGTTGCTGTTGTTGTTGTTGTTGTTGTTGTTGTTGTTGTTGTTGTTGTTGTTGTCGTGTGTGATGGGCGAGCGTATCAGCCTAGGCTGACGGGCGAACCATCTTTTCGTGAGCAGAGCCGTCCTTCTCGCCGAGGTTAGGTCTGTTTGCCAGATGAAGCCTCTTTTCTTTGAGGCAAAGACTGGGTAAGCTGAGGGAGGCGGCTAGCTTTTAATGTCTTTTTGGCGAAATAAAAGGTTACCGAAGGAGAGTCTGAGGAACAGGGCTCCAGCCCTCACGTGGGATTTGTCCGTTTCGTGCCCACTGCCCTGCACCGTCCTGTCCCCGCCGTCAGCCGGGCAGTGAGAGTCGCCCAATTGTACCATCCTGTGCCCATCGGGAACATGCTGGGGGACTTACTTGCTATGGGATATCTGGTGATTTGGGGTTGTAGTCTAGGAAGCAGGTTTCTTCCTCTCTGGGCCTCAGTTTCCCCATCGAAATGAACTCAGTGATCTGTGAGGTCCCTGTTCAGTCTGACGTTCAGCGATTCCTCGAGTTCCTGGCCAGCGGGCAGCAGAAGCCGGAATCCTAAAGCAATAGTCGACTCCAGGGGGTTGAAGCGCCATTCAGAGATGAGGCCGCACTCGTCCTCCTGAAGCCCGGAAGGGCAGCCTGTGGAACAGTCCAGAACATACAGGTGCACTTTCATAAGACACAAAGACCCAGAAAGGAGACTGCTGGGGCATCGCCCTGACCGAGTGCCTGGAGGGACCTGTGTTTTCACTGTTGCGGGTTTATTTTTAAAAAACTAGTTTTGAAAAAAGAGTGTCGTTTGGGGGAGTCTGCTTTGGGGAAAGGCCCCTGTCCTCCTAGCAGAACCACCTGGCAGGCTGGATGGCGAGCTGGGAAGGTTACAGGACGGCAGCCTGTGGTGTGGGAGCTGCTGGGATCTCGAGCAGCCTCACGTGGTGGGGATCCTGCCTGTGAAGGCTGCTGCCATCAGGACGGGGGGGACAGGTACCAAGGGAAGGCCCTGCAAGGGAGGGCCACGCAGGCACCCAGCTGAAGGAAGAGGCTCCCTGCCAGGTGGGCGGGGGCCTCCCCACAGCACACCCAGTGATGCCCCCAGAAGGCCAGCCCGTCCCTGTGTCCCTGTGCAGGCGAGGGCAGCTGAGGACACCGTGTGCCTCCTCCCACCACACACACACACACACACACACACACACACACACACACACACTGTCATGCTGTGAAACCAGCCCCTTCCCTCAGCCTGGGTGTCCACAGGGCGGTAGGAAAGGCCTTACTGACTCCACACCTGTGTGGCTGTCAGCCTTAGATCTTTGATAGAAGAATCTGGAAACCGCAGTCATGGCCATTGCCTCTGGCTCTCCCTGCCGACCGGAAAGCCCTGTGTGCAGCCTCAGGTCCATCTCCTCCATGGGGGTGGGACAGGGAAGGCGCTGGAAGGAGGCTGGCCCAGAGGCTGAACCAGCTCTGGTGGTCAAGAACCTCCAAAGTGACAGCAAAACCCCTCGCCTCCATCTTGCCAGCAACTCGTAGGGAGGTCCCTGCCCCGGTCTGTACATGTCTGAAAGCAAGCACCGGCCTGCTGTGACATGTCGGTCCCCTTTCAGAAGAGAAGGCCTGGGGAGCGGTTGTGGTCAAGGCCTGTCGCTGGCTGTCCGCACCGCTGCAGCACACACTCAGGCCACATCCTATGGGGTAACTGCACCAGGCTGAGGGCAAGGCCCCCTGCACTCTCGGCCCCAGGCCGGGCACAGTGACAGCTTCCCCAGAAGCGGGCTCCACCCACAACCTGGAGCCCAGCGGAGCTAAGGAGGCCAAGGTGGGCCTACTAGCTGGTTGGTGAGAGGCTGCCCTACTGGGCTCTCCTAGGGGATGTTTCCTCCCACGAAGGTGGGCCCCATGTTGTCACTGTCTCTGGGATCTTTATCAAAGCCAAGAACTTTTTATCTCTAGTTAAGAGATGGGACTTCAAATGCCAAACACCAGCCCCACTCCACGACTGACGTTCCCTACGAGGTGTCAGGGCTGAACAAAGGGCCTGTCTTCTGAAGACGGAAAGAGGGGGGTGGGAAGACAGGGAGGGACAGCTCAGCAGAGGGGGAGGGAACCACAGTGGTAGCAGAGAACCCTTCCCTCCTGCGCAGATTGTCCCAGGACTTGGCATCTGAAACTCAGTTTGGTGATCCCTGGTTAGCAGAGCAAGCTGTCGAGGAGGAATTCCCCAGGGACCTCTTTCCCCAACCTGCATGTCCCCAGCTTCCTCAATCTCAATCAGTGTCAGCGATTGAGACCGCAACTTTCTCGAGGGATATTGCAATTCAAAGTGAGGACTTAGCTCTCTGCCCATGACAACTGATGGCAGCATTTATTACGCTTGCCTCTGTCTGCTCTCGACATTCTTGGCAGAGCGTCCATCTAAAACACATTCAATGATGCTTTCCTCGATGACTGTCTTTCTCGTGCATCCTCGCCCACCCCCCCATCCCTCCACATGTCATTTTTTTGGACGTGTAGAAGTTTCTGGTTTACTAGGGGAAATAAGAGAAATATGCACAGAATTAAAGTACAGGGCCCTATATAAACATATGCTGAGGCCCCTTTACGCTTGGCTGTGGTGAGCAGGAAGGACCCCTGGCAGAGGTGGCGTCTGAATGGGGTCTTAAAGGATGAGTAGGATTTTAATAGCTGAAATCAGGCACATGCAAGAGAAAAGGTGTCTCAGATAGAAGAAAAGCACAATGTAGGAAAGTAGGGAGTAACAAATTGTGTGTGGGAGCCCAGAAGGGCCTGGTCTGGGGACAGGAGGGAAGGTTCTGTGTGTGGTGGGTCTAGAAAGGCGTTGGGGCCCACCTGGCTGCTGGTGGGAGAGTTTGGGTTTTCTCATGGTGGCAAAGACCACAGGTCTGCTCCCCCACTCCGAGCTGGGCAATCCTGGGCCAGTCACTGCACCTGTATCTGCCAGGTGGAGACACAATCCCTGCCTCGCAGAGTTGTTGCCATGGTTACCTAAGAGGATGCTAGCTATTTGGGCTGTGAGACCAGTCAGGGGCTGTTACCTGTATGTATAAGGGCTGTGTTTGTGTGTGTGTGTGTGTGTGTGTACACTGTTGATCTTCCAAAAAAAGTTCTCACGCAGACCTACAAGAATAGTGAAATCTAAAATATCACACATGTTACCCTCTTTGAAGCTGCACCCAGTCCAACTGCGCGTTTACTGATTTTCGACCTTTGCATGCACAGTCTTGATCTGCGTGAACGTGTTAATTTATGTTCCTCTTTTTTCACTGGGTGTTATTTTCTATTGTGCATTTCTACATGCCGTGCTGAGGACCTATGTCACCTACCTCCCATCTTTGGTGGCTTCATCCTATTATGATCATTGTAATGGTTGGAGTGAGTGGCAGACAGGTGTCGACTTCTTCCCAAGGCCCCTCTGTTTGAAGGGCCTGAAAACTTTTGTGCTCTAGGGTTTGGGACTATTTCCTTGAGATCTATCACCATCCTAAAGTATTTGAGTTCCAGAGGGAAGCAGAGCCTGATGGTGGGCCCCTGAGTTTTGGTTGGGTATAAATTTTAGCTAAACACTTTTCAATTGCCTTGCAGATAGATGCATCTATGTGATTCAGCTCAGGATGGTGAACTATAAGTAAGGAGTGCGATTTGCTTGGATAAGTCCTTAAAGAGAATGGACACCTCTTTCTTCCCCATTTTTGTTGTCTGGACTGCGGACGTAATGGCTGGAGTCGAAGCAGCCATTTTGGACTCAGACGTGAACTTGAGAGTGGAAGCTATACAGGGTGTAGCAACAACATCGTGAGGGTTCGAGACGTGTTGGAACCTCACCCCAGCCATGCACGCCTTATCCAGGCTTTTATGTGAAAGAGAAATGCGTAGCTCTCTTATTTAAATCCCTGTTATATTAGATTTTCTGTCACTTTCGGGCACACTTAACCCTAACTAACACAGACAGTTTTATCTCTTGTCACATAGCACCAGGTTATATGCCAGAAACACTAAAGCTGCCTTGCAGGGCTGCCTGCAAGTTTATTTCCGAGTGGAGGTGGGAGAGGGGGAGAGAAGAGAGGCCCTTTTGCAGTGACTAAGGCCCTTATTTCCAAGACTAGATTGCAAGCATGTTTTTCACATCGGACGTTTGTGAGTTTTAGATTTTACGAGAAGCTTCAGACTGGTTATTCTGGTCTGAGCTCAGACTCTCAAATTCTGTGCTTTTCCGGGGCTAAATGTTGGTGGACGTGGCCACCGTGTCTCTTCCCTCAGCCTCAGTTTCCCCATCTGTGTTTTAGATGCAGAACTCTCCTAGGCTAGCCCTCTCTGGGCTGATGTTCTGCAGCTCCTGAGACTGAGTCCCCCACCACGCTGGCACTAGAAAGGCCAGCGCTCGATCTGAACAGTGCCTGTGTCCCTGCTGGCTGCATTCATTCATTCATTCATTCACTGCCTCTTTATCAAGCACTTGCTGGGCACCAGGCTGGATTTGTGATGACCATTGGCCACAGGGGGTCTTGAGTGGTCACTTTGCCTCTCAGCTCGGCCTTGGGCAAGGTTTGTCCTGATGTGGCTGGGTCTGGACTTCCCCATTCCAGGGATAGTACAGGCTCATTTGGAGCCTGTAAGAGCTTGCTCTGAGGTGCCCTACCATAGCCCAAGATCACGCCTGGGGCCCGCTTGGAGCTGCATCAGGGATTGAGCAGGGTGGGCTCTCTTGAGATGCTGAGCAAATACCCCTTGAAGAGGTTTGAAAGACAGTCAGGGGTCTTCTTTCTACAGGGCCAAGCAGGCCTCATCCCTGGCACTAGCATCGTCAGATGTCAGAGATCAGTTTTGCTCTGTGGCTAAGAGAGGGGAGCTGGTTGGCCTGTGGTCTCATAGCTGGACCCAGGCTCTCCCCAAGGTTCTGTGCAAACACCTAGGCCGCTCCCATGCGTGAGGACCAGAGATGGAAGGGACAGGCACTTCAGCCTGCACTGGCTGCCCCTCCCTCCAGCCTCTGGAAAGTACTGAACTCTTTCCTGCCTCAGGGACATGCCCCACCTCTACCTCCTGCAAAAAGCCTTCCAGGCTATCAAGCCTCCAGGCTGTTGCTACAGTTGTACAGGGTGTTCACTGCACAAAAGCCCTGGCTGAGAGAGAAGCAAGAGGCAACAGAGATTTCTTTCTCTTTCCAAGCTGTGTATGATGCCAGGTGTGCGTGTGGGGAAGGTGAGGGGTTGCCGCAGGCTCGGTGTGCCTGACGTTTGCACTCTGTGTGGATGGGGGGGTGGGTGGAATGATCAGGAGGGGGTCTTAGGCTACATCCTGAAGGCCAAGAGAGTGAAACAAGTTTGTTCCTACATTTTAAAATCTGACGTAAGTATTAGTTTCCTAGGACCACTATAAAAAGGTAGCACGAACTGGAACGCTTAAACAACAGAAATTTATCCTCTCACAGTTCTGGTGGCTGGGAGTCCGGAGTCAATGGGGCAGCTGGGCCCATTGACTCTGGGCAGAATCCTTCTTTGCCTCCTCCCAGCTTCTGGTGGCCCCAGGCAATGCTTAGGTCTCCCTGCCTTGCAGCTGCATCACTCCCATCTCTGCCTCCACTGTCACATGACCGTCTTCCCCCTGTGTGTCTGTCTCTTTGTTTCTTCTCTTCTTATAAGGACACCAGTCATATTGGATTAGGGCCCACCCGACCCAGGCATGACCTCATCTTAACTAATTACAGCTGCAAGGACCCTGTTTCCATATAAGGCCACATTCTGAGGTCCTAGGGGTTAAGACTGAAACATATCTTTTTGGGGGACGCAATTCAACCCACAACAAGCTAAAATTTACAGAGTAAACTTCACCCTTTTGAGTGTACAGTTCTACACATTTTGGCAAACAGAGACGGTGGTGTAACTTCCACCACAATCAAGGTTTGGGATGGTTCCGCACCCACCTCCAAATTCCCCCCGTGCCCCGTGTAAGTCAGCCCCAACCCTGGCAGTTGCTCATCCCTTCTTCGTCCTCACGCTCTGCCGTACGAATGCTGCCGTGTGAATCTGGCTCCTTTCTCTTAGCTACATGCCATGGGGATCCGTGTGTGGTGCGTGTCTCAGCGTGGTGCGATGCATCGCAGTGTGTTTACCCATTCGCCCGCGGAGGCACATTTGGGTTGTTTCCAGTTTGGGGCGATCACTGCAGACATTTGTGTGTCGGGTGTAGATTTTTGCATAGGGAACCGCATGGGCTGGCTTGCATTTGGCTTGCCCGTGGGGTGAGGGGTCACATGGGGAGACCAGAGGAGGCTACTGCAAGAGTCTGGGCAGATGGTGATGGTGGCCTGGACTAGGGTCTTGGCAACAGGGACGGGGAGAAGTGAGCCCGCTGGGGCACATCCAAGGCAGAGGGGACTGAAGCACGTGCTGAGCTAGGTGTGGGCCACGGTGGCAAGGAGGCCACCTTTGTGGCCTCCTGCTCGCTCGCCCTCCATCTCCCCAGGCTCCCCGGGATGGCTACTGTGTGTCTGTGTGGCTCTGTGGACACGTGGACGTTGAGAGGTGGAACAGTACAGTATAGTGGTTAGGGGTGTGGGCCCTGGCGCACACTGTCAAGGGTGCACACTGCGCTCCCTGCCTCAGTTTGCTCATCTGTAAAAGGGGATGCTGATCATTCCTAATTCTCAGAGCTATGGCATTACACTAGTTAGTCCATGCAAGGACCTTGAACAGTCTGACGCGTACTTGGTGTTTAAGAAATGTGGGCCATGATCCATGATGCTGTGAAGGGCCCCCTGCTCCACGCCCTCTCATCCACTCCACTCGCCCCTTTAGCTGTGGGCCAGTTTGCAGTGCCTCCTGTGGCTCTGTGGGGCTGTGGGTGCACCCCGATTGGACCCCTGCCCCTGGCCTACCCTGACTTATAGAGAGACCTTGAGCTGGCTCCTTGCCCCGTCTGATCACTGCTTCCTCCGATCTCATGGAACAGAGATGCAGAGTCCCACTGTGTGCCAGGCTCTGTGCGGAGCAGCATGTGGCACACAGTAGGCTCTCTATGACTGCATGACCTGCTCATGACGCAATGATGGAGGCCCAGTGAGTGGTTCCCAGGACAGCCCCAGGTTTGGGGGCTGATAGACAGAGGCTCCCCCATCTACCACAAATATCGTCCTCCTCCCCTTTCCCTCCAAAATATATCCTCTGCCTTGGATAAGAACTGACCGAGGTGGCAGCCCCAGGAGCATCAGCAGCTAACCGGTCACTGGTGAGCTGGGCTCCACGAGGAGAGGTGTGGCGGGTCCTGGTTCAGATGCCGCAGAAGCTCCCAGTGTCTGATGGGGAGCCTCGCTCTGAGACCAGGGTGCATGTCCAGTGGCCCCGGTTGGTGCCACCCTGATGAAGGGACGCTTACGGCCAACCGTCGTTATTTACGGATTCGGTATTTGCAAATCTGTCTACTCGATAAAATGTGTTGGTTACCCCGGATCGCAGTGCTTTGGGAGTCATGTGCAGACATGGCAGATGATAAAAAATCTGAATCTTCTGACATGCACCTGAGGCCACGGGAGCCCCCCCAGGTCCGTGACAGAGCCAGGACCCGAATCCAATCTGTCCGAGTCTCAAGCCTCTGTCCTTAGCCCCAGAACTCCCTGCAGGCCTGGGTTGCATCCCAAGGTTGCAGGGCCCTGCCGCTCCCCCGATCCAGGTATGCCTGCATCCTGGGACCCCCCCTAACCTTCTGAGTGCCACTGAGGGGGCGATATCCCATCCCCTCCCTTGTTTCCCCCTTGTCTCCTGCTGGCCTAGTCCCACCCTAGAACCCCTGTGCCTGGAGTCACTGGGAGACATTTTAACCTGGATAGGAGGACCACACCTGTCAACCTCCACGCTGCTCCTGACAGCTCCCTACTCTCTCCTGATGCCCCCCAAAGCGAAGCAGGCCTCGCTTCCTCCAGCCTCTCACTCTTAAAAACAGCACCAGTGGCTTCCCTCAGGCTAGGGCCTGAGTCTACACTGTTGAGTCTGATGGGGCAGGGGACATACATGGTAACAGGGAACAAAAACCTAAAAGGGACACTGCCCCCCGAGCGTGGGATTTCAGGCAGGCGCGGGCACCCGCCTTGTTTCGCAAGGCAGGCCTGGGCCCAGGAGGCAGCCCCTGACGAGCAGCAAGTGCGCATGACGGCTCATCCCCCAGTGGAGGAAATGTGGTCACCACAAGTGCTAGGTGGGTTGCGGGTGACTCAGTGTCACCAGGGGTGGAAGGAATGTGACGCTGCAGTAGTTTCCTGCAAGGTGCAGGTCGAGCCTGGCGTCCACAGCCTGTGCCCATGGGAGGGCCACTGTCAGGGATCACGCTTCACGTGACCCCTGAGCCAGCTCTGTGCCTGACCCCAGCTCCAGCTTAGAAAGGGGGGTTCACTTAGTCTGCGCATGCCCCACACAACTACTGCCATGCGGTGCCTTTCCAGCCACCCTCTGAAGTAGCGGGGTGTGAGTGTCGTTCCACTCGTTTCCTGACTGAGAGCACGGAGGCCCAGCGAGGGAGGGACAGTTGCCCAAGGACACACACCACCCTGTGGAAGAGGTTAGACGACCTCGGCTCCCCTTCCAGGGCAAAGCATCTTCTGACCAGTCGGAGATGCCCGGGATGAATAACGTCCACAGTGACCGTTTATCCGGCCATGGTGAAGCTCCTCTGGGGACAACCCTCTGCGTCCTGTGCTGTTCTCAGGCTCATTTTGCAGACACTGAGAGGCCAGGCTCAGAGTGGAAGTCAGGCCCCCAGATGCCAAGGGCAAGGAGAAGAGAAATGTGAGCAGGGATCCAGCAGGAGGGGCCGGCGTGAGGGCACGGAGGCCCCTTGCCTCCCCTTCGGGGGTGAGTCGCGTCCACCATGAGGCTGCCGCTCCCCCCTCTTGCCTGTCCCTCTTCAGCCACAGTGTCAGGTGGAGAGGAGAGAGCTGTGACCTCCTTCCCTTTTCCCCCAGACAGTGGGGAACCACTGAGTAAGCAACAGGCGGGGCCAGAGGCCAAGGTCACAGTGGGACACGTGGGTGGCCACAGTCACGGGTGCTCCTGGAGGGAGAGAGGCCAGTTGGGACAAGGGATGCTTCTCCCCAGAGTCCTCTGAGCCGTCTGTTTCTGAGCCTGGTCCTTCCCTGGGGAGGAATAGGCAGCAGCAGCAGAAGGAAAGTGGACAAGGCGTCTGGGGGCCCTGCAGAGTGAAGCCAGGGAGGACCCAGCTGGGGTCCACGCGCAAAAGCCCCACCTGAGAAGGGCCTTGACCCACAGCCAGCCTCGTGGGGCAGCTCCTGAGAGGAAGGGCCCATAAGCCCCGGACCAGATGACCGAGAGCAGCATCTCCTTTCCCAGAGAACCCTCTGAATGGGGTAATGGCTAATGGTGATAATACTCTGTGCACCTACAGTTTTCCTCTTTATCTCGTTTCTTTTATTCTTTCTTCCTCATTAAAAACAAATCCCACACATAGTGCATGAATTCACACACACCGAAAGGATTTAAACAATATAAAATAGAACGTGCTGGATGGCCCAGGACATCAGCCACGAGCCGCATGTAGCTGTTTTACAAATCAAATTGCTTAAAATGAAGTCACAGCCACACTAGCCGTACTTCCAGGCTCCGCGGCCACCGGCAGCGGATGGTGACCACACGGGATAACACAGACATAAATCATTTGCCCCATCGCACACAGCTCTTTTGGAAGCCACAGACTAGATCATAAACTGGGAAAAGCTTACCAGCTGAAAAGTAATCTTCGGAATCAGTTTGATTCCTTTGGGCTTGTTCTATGTGTTGACATATGTCTGGTTTCCACCTCTCCTTATTCACAGTCCCGTCCGCCCGCCCAGCTGCTTGTCCCTCTGGGGATGAGGATGGTATTTCCCCATTTTTTCCAGATGAGGAAACTGAGGTCAGAGAAGGTAAATGGGCCCCAGGTAAGGGGCGTGTTGGGAAAGGTTTGCTCCCTAGGGCCAGAGGCCCCTCCCCCTTGGTTTGTCCGGGGTGGCTGAGGTGCAGCCACACACGGGGGCTACCGCGATCTCGGAAGCTCCAGCACTTTCCATCATGTTGTGTGTGAGGGCGAGACCCAGACACGCAAATCGAAGACTCGCGTCTAGGCATCTCTTCTCCCATTTGTACTGTTTCCCCTGGAATGTGCGCCCCTTATTCTCTGATGTTCATACCTGTACCCACTCCAGGTAAAAGTCTGGAATGTGCGGGGTATAAAGAAGGAGGAAAAAGCCCACTTACTCTCAAAATTCACCCCCACTGTCGGGTCAGCCGACGTCCCCCCTGGCAGAGCAGGAGCGTTCCGGTTCCTCCACGAACCCCGTGTCCTCCCCCGTCCTCGGTGGTGTCAGTCTGCGCGAGGGCCGTCCTCATGGGCTCCTGCAGGTGTAATCATGGATTCCCTGCTTCCCCGTGCAGCTGAGAACCTTCCCGTACGCTCGCGGTCCATTTGGACATCCTCTGAGGGCCATGCCGGTTCAGGGCTCCGGCCCAGTTTTGTATTTGCGGTCTTGTCTTTTCCTGGTGGGTGTGTAGAAGTTCCCAGGACCATCTGGTTCTGAGCCCTTGGTTGGCTGTGCGCGTTACAAACGCCTTCTCCCGCTCAGGGCTTGACTTTCAGTCTCTGAAGGGTGTCTGGAGGGTGTCTTTGATGCAGGTAAATTATCAGGCTTCTTTTACGAGGCGCGCGCGTGTGTGTGTGTGTGCGTGTGTGTGTACTTAACCAGAAGACTCTTCCATCAGATCATAAATATATTCTTTATTTTCTTCTAAAAGCCTTTTCGTTTTGCTTTCCACATTTAGGTCAGGACAGAGTCCTCCTGGAACAGATTTTTTTGAGTAAGTTGTGTAAAAGGGGTCAAGTTTCTTGTTTTCCCATGTGGATAGCCAGTTGTCTCAGCACATTTTGTTGCAAAGACTGTCCATTCCTCGACGTTCTGCTGTGACCACATGTAAATCAAGTGACTATTTCTGGACTATTCTCGTCCACTGACCTGTGTCTGTCCCTGTACCAATCCCACACCGTCTTAATCACTGTCGCTTTATAGCGAGACTTGGTATCCGGCAGACCAAATTCTTCATGTGCGTCTTGGACATTCCCAGCCCTTTGCACCTCCACGTGCCCCTTCACAGAACTCCTTTGGGGTTTTCATGGGGCCGATTCTGTAGACCAGTCCATACAGAGTTCATACCTGGACAGTATTACGTCTTCTTCTCCATGAACAAGATCTACCCTTCCATTCCTTTAATGCCATATTGTACGTTTGCATTGTTGAATGTTTAATCTTATAAGCAGGCACCCGGAGGGATTTGGCAGAGTGGTCAGGAACCTGAACTCAGAGACAGTCAGGGTTCGAATCCCAGCTCTGCCACTTACTAATTCTGCAGCCTTGATGATTGCTTTAGCTGCTCTGTGTCTCGGTTCCCTCCCTACCCCACCCACCCCGCCCTGTAGAATGGGAATGATAACCAGAGTTATCTCATAGGGTTGTTTTACAGGATAAACTTCATTAATATATGTAAAGCAGAGCAACGCCTAGCACTAAGAAGGTTCTGGAAACATTATTAATGGATTTTGAGTAGGTAATACATTCACAGGATTCAAGATTAAAATGTAACTAAAGATAAAAGACACACAGTGAAAAAGTTTTCCCAGCTCTGTCCCCCAGGTGCCTCTTCCCATGCCTGCCCCACGAGTTACTAGTTTCTTGTGTCTTCTTGACGCAAATACAAGTAATTATCCTTTTTTTTTTTTTCAACAAGGGAGCACAGTGTACTCACCGTCCTGTACTTTGGTCACCTAACCACATATCCTGGAATCCTTTCCATGTCAGTGCACAGAGAACTTTCTCATTCTTTTCTTTTTCTTTAGCGGTTACACGTAGTATCCAGGTATTTACCTGGTCCCTTTATGATGTGCATTTAGGTTGTTTCCGGTCTTTTCCCCATTAAGGACAGTACTCCAGTGAACCCAGTGAGACCTTGTGTCCATGCATCATTTTGACACGTGCAACTATATCTTTACAGACCTATGATCCCAGGGTACATATTAGATTGGACATCTAAACTTGCTTTTTCTGTAGGCCAAAAATGGGCGAATGTTGACATTTTCATATTGTCCTAATATTTCCCGGACCACTCGATCATTAAACAATTTTTAACGAATACCTATTTCGTACTCAGCCTGGGCACACAACAGTAGACATGACTGACCCTGGAACATAGAGTTGGGACCAGGGACGAGACGGGCCAGTGACAAGCGGTATAGTTTACCATTTGATTTTTTCCAGTTTTGGACGACTGCAGGTCACATTGCAGTGAACATCTTTGTCCATTAAACTTTATTTGCATTTTTAAAAAGATATCTTTTTGAGTGAGATTCTAGAAGGGAAATGACTTACAATGTGCAATCTTTGCCCAAACGAGAAAGAGTTCTCCAGATCTGCTGGTACGGAACCCAGCTCGCTTCCACATCGAAATTTCCTTAACGAGACCCTTTCTTTTTCAAAGTTGCAAATTGTTTTAATTATTTTTTTGCATAAGTGGTTCAAATTCACATGGCACAAAAGGATGTACGGTGAAAGCCTTCCTGCCTCCCCTGCCCGTCAGCCTCCCAGTCTCCCACTCCCCAAGGCACCCACTTGGTCACTCTCCCTGTCTCCTTGCAGAGATGGCCTCAGCTCGTCTTAATGTACCCGTGTCACGTATGTGCACGGGGCCTGCCTGCTGCCCTTGGTGACCTGGGTTCTTGTGTCCCTGCTGCCTCCAGCTTCGGTCCTGGCCAGAAACTGGTCCCACCATCCTGGCTTTCACAGTGACCATGTCTATGTTCAGTGAAGTTTCTAGGAATTTTTTGGGGGCGGGGAGGGGAATGGGTGGGAGAGGGAAATGTCAGCTGCTCTTCCACTCTATAGGACTATTATTGTAACTGTCATTATAAGTCTAGAGTAGTGTCGGGCCCATAGTATATGCTCAGTCCGTACTTACTGGATGAATGAATGAATACTAATAACATCACTGAATGTTTGCTATGTGCCGGGCACGATCCTGAACAATTTACAGCAACCGCATGAGGTGGTAATGCTCATAATTTCCATTTTATTTATTTATTTATTTATTTATTTATTTATTTATAAAAATTATTGATTTTTATGGTGACGTTGGTTAACGAAATCCAATAAGTTTCAGCTGTATTGTATTTTCCATTTTAAATGTAAGGAAATCAAGGCAAAGAGAGGTTTAGTCACTTGCCGAGGTGACCAAGCTGGGATTCTAACCCAGGTCGTCTGGTTCCCGAGCCCATGATTAAGCCACCAGTCGACACAGCCCTCGCCATCGCTGTCACGCAGGGCCTGACCACACATAGCACAGGGGACAGCTTTGCCAGCGGCTGTGACCTGGGTCCTGATGGGCGTGAACAGTCCTAGGTTAGCACCGGTGTTAGGGAGGAGGGGCCCACAGCATGGGAGGAGTCAGATGAGGCTGGGTTCAGGGGGCTGGCTGACGCAGGGAAAGGGTCTGGGACCTGAGAGCCAGGAGAGGTTACAGAGGGTGGAGCAACTCAGCTCTGGTTCGTAAGAGGCTGTGGGCATCCAGGGTGCTTGAGAGCATAGAGCGGCCAGGGCCAGAGGGCGGGCACAGGGAAGCTGTGAGCCAGCAGTCAGCAGGACTGAGAATGGGGCCCATAGCACCGAGGCTGGGTGGCTCCCACAGGCTCCACCAGGACCCCAGTGGGGCTCAGTGTGGGCTGCTAGAACCCGTAGGGGACACTGAAGCACCCAGCAGTCAGCCTGGAAAGCAGGGCTAAGAGCTAAGACACGAACCCAGCAGCAGCAGACCTGCAGCACACACAGGTGTGGAAAGTTTGAAGGCCTTTGACCTGCTAGACCCCTTGATGTGGGCTGTGACGTGCAAACTGAGACAGCCTGACCTGTTCTTAGCGCTTCCGGCGTCCGGAAGACCTGCTTAAGCTGACTTCCCCTCTAGAGGCTGTGGGCAGGGACCCACAGAGCCTAGTCCTGGGTTCCCTGAGGCCAGCACCCCAAGGGTCAAAGGCCTTAAGCTGCCCCTCTGTGCCCCACCTCATCATAGAAGGCCTTTTGGTTTCTGGGTGAGGTGAAACTCGGGGAACTTTGTCGCAACAAGATATTCTCAACGCTGTCCTTGGAGCTCCAAGTGTCTGTGGGGACCCACCAAGGCCTCGTGCCCGTATTTAGCCCGTGGAACTGGACAGGGGCATATGTGCACATTATAGGTGTGAGAGAGTCTGATTCTGAAACCGGTTGCTTCCCTCCCGTCCCCACATGACCACCATGATCAGCCTGGAGCTGTGTTTTTTTGCCCTGAGTCTAGAGAAGACTGGGCCAGAGGGGGAACCAGGCAGCCACGTTGGCCCGGCTCCCACACATCCAAGAAAAAGCATCTGGTGGATAGGAAGACACAGAGAAGCTGGCCTGGCTGCCTGCCTGGCTGCCTCCGCTCAGGCTCCTCACTGGGGCCGAGCCAACCTGGCCTGGAAGAGAAGCCTTCAGGTGGCATCCAGCCAAGAGTCAGCTGAGTCACAGAATCAAGGAATTCATGGCGCTCGAAGGAGCCTTAGGCTTTGATTTAACCGAAGAGGCTGCTCAACCCAGAGAGGGAAGGCGAGTCGCCCAAGGTCATGTAGCAAACGACAAAACCGGCCATGGCCTCCCGAGCCTGAGCTCATTTCCTTTACGTGACACCCGTCCTCCCGGTGCCTACAGCACTTCTCGCGTCACTCCTCGTCTCCCTTCATTTCCACCATGTGACCCCAGCCTCAGCACCCAACAGCGAAGCAAGTGGGATGGTAGAGAGGACGCCCGCAGGGGGACAGTAGAAGTGGAGGGCAGCCTTGAGGTGCCGGTGGGGTGCTGCGGCTGGCAGGCTCACAAAGCCCTGTCGGTACCTGTTCAGGAACTGTGCAGGGCGTTTGTCAGATCGGCGATAGCTTGATATCGGCAACGGTGGGAGTATGGACGCCAAGGAAACTGACAATCACTACGTGTCAGGACTTTATTTTTTATTTTTATTTATTTTGCTAACACACCACTAATCCAAACCAAATGTTCCCACTGGTCTTTGGGTGTGCTGGCCCACATCCACACATTCCCAGGTCCTCCTCCCGGGCCAGCGAACTCCTTCCCTTCCCTAACCTGGGGTCTAATGAGCCTCGGCGTCCTCCACGAACGGTCCCCGAGTCCTCTAGCTCACCTAGCTGCTACTACTTGGTAAAGTGTCAGCTGCGTCTGGGTTCTCCCCGATGCTGTTCCGCTGGGTCCTCATGACCTTTGATGTAGGTGGCAGTCTCCAAGTTCACAGAAGGGGACACTGAGGCACAGAGGGGTGGAGTGGCTGGACTTGGTGCTCCCAGCCCCAGAGGCCTGCTGCTGGTGCCAGCATCTTTATCTGCAATCGGGAACTCCAGGGTATCGCTCTCTCTGCCATCAGCTGCTACCCCTGTCCTGTGGCTGCCACAGGGCAGAGAAATGGCACCCGTGACTTTTCTGGCTTGGCTCTGCTATCAGAGGATCTTCCTAAAAGTCCCCTCGGGCCTGATGCTTTGGATGGACTCATCTTGGTGACCTTCCAACACTGTTCTCAGGCTCCAGAACTGACTCTGAAACACCAAGAAAAAAATAGCTGGAGTCATTGCACGGGAAGAAGGAAGAGGCCTACGTGCCTGGAGACCACCCTGACTCTATCCCCCCAGCTTGTGACATGCTCCGGGACCTGGGGGGAAGGCGTGTGCACGGGGGTGTTTTCTTTTGTTTTTTAATTAAATATCTCAAGCATAGAGAAATCTAGGGGGAAACTGAGCAATGCCCCGAGTCCCTCCAATTCAGCCTTATTAAATCCTATCGTTTCGCCATACTGCTTCAGATCTTTTAAAAATAAGTAATCATTAGAGAACTGGCTGAACCCTCCGTCACACCCCTCCCTGATCCCATTTTCCACCCTGAATTTCGTACATGTATGCATCCACGAACAAGGTGCAGAACGGTTGCGCGTGTTTTTACACTTGATATAAACGTGTTCGTTCCTTCTGCAATTCGCTTACTGCACTCAACGCTGGATCTTTTGGTTTGTTTGATTTAAAAAACCTATTTCTTTTAGCTTTTACTTTAGACATAATTCCAGACTCCCAGAAAAGTTACAGGAATAGTCCAATGAATCCCTGTATGTGTGCGCCGCCCAGATTCACCAAACATTAACATTTTGCTTGTTTTTCCCTCTCTTTTATTTATTTTTTTCCTGAACCTTGTGAGAATAAGTAGCAGGCATTATGCCTCTTGACTCCCATATATTTCAGTGGGGATGTCCCAAACACAAGGACATTCGTTTACTAAAGTCAATGCAAGGATCAAAATCAGGAAATTTGTGCAAAAACCAAATTTTGAGATTTATCTGTATAGCATGGGTTCCTGCCTTTTAGCAGCTGTGTGCTAGTCCAGGGTGAGTGAGTCGCGACTCACTTATGCATTCCCTTATGGATGGACATTGGCTGTTCCCGTATGCTCCTCAGTGTAAACGCTGCTGCCGTGGCCATCATCACTGTCCCCTTATGCCCCTGTGCATCCTAGGAGTGGGGCAGCTGGGGCCTGGGCTGTAGCATCCCCGTCACTTTTAGATTTTGACAGATCGCCTTCAGAGTAGGCACAGCTGTTTCCATTCTCAGGGGTGCTATACCCCACCCCCCCTGGTGCTCCAGCGGCTTTTAGGGAGAGCAATAGGTTCTCACCCATCTCAGGCCATTTCTCGCGTTGTTGCTGTAACAACAGACGTTCCTGGCAGAAACAGGGCATGAGCGCATCCCCCAGCCAGAATAACCACCTGTTGAGGTATTCTTACGTGCCAGATGCTGCCCGACACACGTGGCCGACATTACCAGCTCCACTGTCCAGATAGGAAAGTGAGGCCTGCAGAGGTTAACTAGCTTGCCCTCGGTCACACGGCCAGGACAGGATGTGGCAGGGCTTCCGAAGGAGGCTGTGTGAGTCCTAGTTCTTTATCTGTCTGCAATAGCACCAAGGCTCTGATTGTGAGTTCGTAGTGAGGGCGTTTGCTGAGGGGTCTGACATCTCACACCCCCCCCCACAACCTTCCCCTGACTTTCTGGTTTCTTCCTCTCTGTGCGAAGGGAGTCCTTTCATTGAGGAGCTACGAGCATGGAGAAAGGAGAGGATGGAGTGTGGGGAGCAGCTAGGAGTGACTGTCCCCCTCACCCGGGAGTGACACGGGTGGCATGGCCTCGGGGCCTCCAGGATCGGAGTACAGGGAACACCCCTCTCTGGGCCTCTGGGCAGTCTTGTCCCAGCTTGAGAAAGAGGGGCCACTTCAAACTGGAGGAGGGGGCTTTGTCTGCTGCTACTCGTGCACCTTGTACAGAGTGGTCGGCCCGTCCCGTGGATCACTGAAGCCACACCCGGCCCCTGCTCGCTGAACAGCCCCGTGAGGCCAGGGACTAGGCCTCTCCATCCCAGTAGACAGACCCCTTTGGTCTTGTCGAAGCTGTGAGGCTGGCCTGCCTGAGGTCAAGATTATGGCTGGGACAGGGGTGACCTTTTCCCAGTCCTCTCTTTTCATACCATACTCCTCCAACCCCCACTCTGCATTCTGGCCAGGTCTGCACAAGGGGACCTCAGTTCTCCTCACGAGGAGGCGTCCTTCGAACTTCCTGAGCTACTTCCCTGCGGCAGACAGAGGTGGCCCAAAGCCAGCATCCTCGTGAGCTGGGACACTTCCATGCCTTCCTTCCAAACAGGCAGCATCCAGTGGGACCGCACCCCTCCCAAGCTGCCCCCCCTCCCTCAGCACTCAGATCCCACAGCGGGGGCCCGTCTTCGTCAGCGGAGATGTCCTCTCCTCACCCAGGTTTTTCATAAGTCTGTGTGGGGGATGCAAGTTCCAGGCCAGGGAGCCATGGACTCGCCATGCCAGTTGACTCCCATCAGGGAGCTGGTGAGAAAATCTCCCAGATGAACTGGATGCGGAGGCCAGGCCTGGTTCCTGCAGCCCCAGGCCGGGGTTGTCCCGGGTGTCCGACCACATGGCAGCTGGGTAGGGCAGCCGGGCTGTCGGAGGCTGTCGGGTCTAATGACTAGAGCCGCATGCTCTACTCCCCAGGAGCAGAAAAAAAACCAGTTGTGGACCCAACTCTCTCCCCACTGGAGTTGCTCTTAAGTTTCTGGGACAAATCCAGTTCTTCTCTGTCTGTTCACCAGCGCTCGCTGGGCTCCCGTTGTAAGATCCTCCAAGCGATGTGTTTCTGTGCCAAAAACCTGACGTCTTTCATGTCAAGCCACGTGGTCCCCAGGCACTTGAACTTATGGGTTACCTCTGGGGCCAGATGTTATCTTGGGTAGAAGCTGAGTGCAACACACAGACACGTACCCCAGTCGCTCTAATCAAATATGCAAATCAAATCTAACATCGAGGCTACAGAGTGGAGCACGGTAGCCGAAGAGGAAAAGAATTTCGACTAGAAACACAATAGTTACCATTTACTAGGGACTTGACAGACCGACCTCTCCATTGAATTTTCACAGTAACCGGATTAGGGGAGGACCATTGCTATTTTTTTACAAATGCTTACACGGAAGCCCAGAGAAGTAAAGTAGCCGGCCAGAGATCACACAGCCTGGCTTCAAATGTAGAGCTTCTAGAACAGCAAGCAGGCTTCTTCTCGCCGGGCCTTCGGGGTGGGGAGAACTTCATACCCAGTAGTTTTCCATAACAAGTTTTTCACATACGAAAAAATTGAAAGAATTTCTCAGCGAACACTCACACACCTACCACTTACTCTTATCGTTTTTGTACATTTGCTTTATTACACGTCTCTCTTTCCTTCTATCCATGAATTCACCTGATTTTTATTTTATTCGCATTTTAAAGAAAGTTTCCAGGTGCCTCTTGCACATGTTCACATGCATATCACTAACTACAGTTCAATATTTATGGGTTTTTCCCATTATTTGTGGTGACATTAACATAGGATAAAATGTAAGTACATGCATCTGAGCGTGCCGTTTGAACTTCATATAAATGGATTCGTACAGCATGTGATTTTTGCAACTGGCTTCTTTCACTCAGCACAATATTTTTGAGGTTCATCCATATGGCCACGTGTATCCGTAGTTCCTGTTTATTGCTCCTTCTCCATTGTGTGAGGGGCCACTGTCTGTCCATCCAGCCTCCTACCGATGGACCCCTGGACCAGTTTGGGGCTGTCATGAGTAAAGCTGCTACGAGCATTCACGTCCGGGTCTTTCTATGGACAGACACTTTCATTTCTCTTGGGTCTATACCCAGGCGTGAAATGGCTGGGCCAGAGGGGAGGCGTATGGTTAGGTTTATAAAAAAAACTGCTTTTTTCCAAAGTGGTCGTTCCCATTTACATTCTCCCCAGCCATGCACGAGAGTTCCCATTGCTTCCGTCCTCATCCCCGGACGCTGGCACGCTTTTCACTTTAGCCAGGCGAGCGGTTGGGTCGTGGTATCTCGTGCGGTTTTAATTTGCATTTCCCTGATGACTAATCATGTTAAGTATTCTTTCACCTGCTTGGTGGCCTTGTGTATGTCTTCTTTGAGGAATCTTCAAATCGTGTGCCTGTTTTAAGGCTCCAGAATGCTTACAGGGACGCCTGCCCTGCCCCTCTCTGCCCTCACCTGGCTGCCCCAGGCTTCCTTAGGGCTGCTCCTAGGCTGATAAATCAAGGCCTTAACCATTCTGTGTGTCTGGAATCTCTTCTCACTCATCACCGTCTAATGTCTCTAGGTCACCCATTCGCCTCATCCATCACCTGACTCCTCCCTAGAATTTTTTCTATTTTTGTTTTTGTTTTTTTGTTTGTTTGTTTATTTTTTTAACCATTTTGTCCTAACCCAGGGCCTAGAATAACATCTGGCACCTGCAGACCCTCAGAAAATGTTCACAGTACGAATGAATGTAAGGCAAACCCCCTCATTTCTCCCAGAGCCTGTCTGTTTGATCCTGGCTTTCTTTCTGGGGAAAAAAGAAAAAAAAAGACCCTTGTCCCAAAAGCCCAGGTGCCATCTGGAGCCACCAGCAAATGAAGGAGTCTTCCAGGCCACCCCCTGCCTATGATACAGATGAAACTGAGACCCCGAGTGGGAATGGACTTGCCCAGGTGTCAGCCTACTTAGTGGCAGAGGAATTGAGAACCGCTGGCTTTTATCCCCAACTGCCATTAGCATCCCGAGGGGCCCCTGGGGAAGGCCCCAGGTCAAGCCGGGAGACTTGAGGATGTTCGCAAAGCCTTTTGGTGCAGAAGACATTTTTGGTTTTCAAGGGGGTTTAGAGGAACCTGATGGGCCCCGGAGTGCTTACTTTCTGGATAATTCTGGCCTCTATCGATTTAACTTCTTTCCCAGACGAGATGCTGCGACCACATCTCAGGGCCTGGGAAGAGGTTCTGTCAGCATCAGCTGGGCTGGCCAGTCCTTGAGCTCTAAACAAGACCCACTGGGCCGCAATTCCGCGGCCTGCGGACATCCACGGGGCCAGGGTGCCTGCAAGGTCCCGGGACATCCTGTTGTCCTGGCGACCCAGCACAGACTCCTGTGTGGACCCAGAGGGCAAATCCACGAGCCCCATGTGCACACACAGCGCCTGTGAAACAGCAGCTTCCTGGAGGGGTTGGGAGTGGGGGTGTCACTCCTCCCGGTTTAGTACCCTGACATTGGTGTCTCCGTCCTCACAACACACCTCTCTAGTCAGGTCTCTGCCAAATCGGGGGCTTCATACAGCACGGCTCTGCTAAGCCGGTTTAATCCAGCAGTTTCCTGCCTCCCACCACCCGGAGAAACAGAACCACCGCCTGGAATCCACCCTCCCTTTGGAAAAAGTTGTTTCCCCATCAGGACTTCTGGGTCCAGCTGCCCTCTGACTTCCCCCAGCAAGTGGTTCCACTCTCCGAGGCCTTGAACAGCGCTCGTCTTGGCTCATCCCTCCCCCAGGCAGCTCCTTACAGCAAACACCACCCCATCCCTGGTGCCCTGGGCAGCATCACAGGGCACACAGGGCAAAAGGGAGGCGCCAGCCACACACCCCTGGATGCATAACTCACCCCTCCTGTCTGATTAAGGTGTCCGCCCCTGCTGATACCCTGAGAGATTTGGTTCTCAGGCAGAATGCAAACAGACCACACAGTGCACCCCGCCCCCATCCCCCTGTTCCTCTTTTTCTGGAATCGGTGTGTATGGGGGTCGGATGCAGTGAGTGTGCTGGAGAGGGTCCAGGCGCTCTTAAACTGGATCTCTACTTTAGTTCTGCTGCTCCTTAGGCTTGTGATTCTCCTCTTCCCCCGCCCTGACCTGTTACGTCCTCATCCTGGGGTATTTGGGGAGTGAGGGGGGCACAAGGGAGCCTTCTGGACATTGTGTATCAGCACATCTCATAGAAATCCAATGCAAGCCACATATGTAGTTGTCTGGTGGCCACATTAAAAAAGCAAAAAGAAACAGGTGACATTAATGTTAATAATGTTTTATGTAACCCAGTATATCCCAATTATTATTGTTTCAGCATGTGATTAATGTCAACTAGTGTTAATAAGCTATTTTCCAGTCTTTCTCTCACCTCGAGTCTTGGGAATCCTACGTGCATGTTACGCTCGCAGCATGCCTCAGTGCAGACATCCCACTCTAAGTGCTCGGTGCAGCACTGAGCGGCCCAGTTCTCTGTCTTGGTGTGGGGGGTGGCCACGCGGGTACAGACATGTAAAATTTGTCTAGCTGTAGACCAGAGGCTTGTGCTATGCACTGGGTGTAAGTTCCACTCCCTTTAAAGAGTTTTTTAAAATCCTCTTCAAAGCTCTGCTCTAACGCCCTCGTGTTCCCTGAAGCCACCCTGGGTTGGAACCCCTCTGCACCTGTCACACTGTGCTTCTCTTACATTTATCCATCCCAGACTTGTGCTTGGGCTGGTTGTTTCTGTGTATGTCCAAGCCATTCTATTATAAGCGCCGTCAGGTGAAGATCGTGATTTGTTGTTGTTGTTGTTTAAACTCCCCAAAGGGCCGCTGGCTTCATAGATGCTAAATCAGTAAGCGCAGTTGAATCGAAGCCCCGTTGGCTCTACACCCCGCTCCGCAGGGCTGCAGGATGAGCTGATCATTTGATTCTGTTCCCAGTCCTGTTCCCGATGTTGACAAAGGAGAGGGAGAGGAAGAAGAGGAGGAAGATGGCGTGGGGCCTTGTCTGCCGGTCACCCCCAAGAACTGCCTTCCTCGCCGGGGCATCAGCATCCTGGAGAAGCTCATCAAAACGTGCCCCGTGTGGCTGCAGCTGGGCCTGGGCCAGGCCGAGACAGCCAGGATCCTGCACCGGGAGGCAGCTGGGGTGAGTCGGGGACTCTTTATGTTGGGGTCGCTGGGCAGGTCCAGCCCCGAGGAGCTGCTTGGGGCCCCCACGGGGGCAGATCCCGTTGGCTTACCTTTCCTAGGTGTATCAGCTTTTCAACCAGGGTGATTTCCCCAGGACGCAGGAGTGGGGGGTGTGGTGGCAGGGCTGGTTTCTGCTTTGGAGAGCAGGTGTCCCCACTGGAGAGCAGGGCAAATGTCTCTGGACATTTCGAGAACTCAGCCCGGCATCCTGGGACTAGAAAATATCAGAACCAGAGGGACCTGGGAAACCATTTTATTCTCCCTCATTTTACATGTGAAAACAAGGGGGCGTGTGATGGAGTCAAAAGATTTTTCAGAGTCAGGCTCTGTGAGTTGGGCAAGTGGCTTAAATTTTCTGAGTCTCCCTTTTCTCACTTTGAAACGGGGCCATTGACAGTATCTTCCTCCCAGGAGTGTAAGCGTTCACTGGAGATGGGTGGGTAGATAAGGAGCAGTGAGTCAGAGCTCACCAAATGCCACCCCACCCCACCCCACCCCACGCATTTTCTCTTACACGCTGCTTCCTTTAAAAAAAAAATTAGTGAGTTCGTTTCATTATAAAAGTGATGCACATGTGTTCATTGTAAAAAAAAATCAAGCTGAACAGAAGTGACAAGGTGAAAAGTGAAATATCTTGTCACGGGCTTTGCCACCTGTTTTCACCTAACCCACTTCTCATAAGTCTTTCTGCGTTTTGCAAGGTGAGAGTCACGTGACGTCACGTCAGCCGTTCTAAAGCGCAGAATTCAGTGCACGGTGCTGTGTGGCCACCGTCTCCCTCTGCTTGTACAACATGTTATCCCCCGAAGGATAAAACCCCTCGTCCGAAAAGTAGTCACTCCCCGCAGCCCCTTCCCCGGGCCTCTGGAGCCACAGTCTGCTTCCAGAAGTCCTTTTGCTAGAATGCGTGATGCACCCCTTCAGCCCTTTCCCGTGCAGAGCCCCACGTCCGTGGCAGCTGGCATTCATACACCACGTCCTGGCACTCGTCTCAGTCCTTCTCGGGGATGAGCTCCGTTCATCCTCACAGCAGCCCTCTGGGGTAGGAAGGACTATGTTGCCCATTTTACAGATGAGGTCACTGAGGCACAAAGTTGAGTGACCGCCCCCTCTCCCACCCACACACAGCCAGTGAGTGCCCCAGCTGGAATTTGAACCCCGGCGGTGTGGATGCGCCTGTGGCACATCGGACACATGTTTGATTGGACACAGATGGATGCGTTCCTTTCAGCCATTGGACCTTTTTGCTGGTCTCACCTTCGGTGTGGCGTGGAGTCGTACGCCAGGTCTGGGGAACAGTCCAAGTTCATGAACACCAGGGGCTCAGTGGGTCAGTTGTACCTGAAAACTGGAATTGCTAGAACTGACGGGGCCTCCAGCAGAGTCCTCACCTCCCTTTGCCACAGGCCCCTGCCACAGGGAATGGGGACGGAGAGGCCTGAAGGCCCAGCAGAGCCCTGCCCGAGACTAGGCGAGGCCTCCTTCAGGTAGCGAGAGGGGCACCCTGTGAGCCAGCCCAGCCCCACCCCAGGACCGGGCCGAGCCGGGGGGTCCACAGGTGGACTCCAGGGGGAACACAGAGAGGTGGTAGTCCTCAAGAAAACAAGATGCTGTTCTTCCCTCCAAAAGGTTTTCAGTTTCCAATGGTCTTAGGGCTTCAGAGCAGAGGATGAAACTGTAGCAAAGAAAATTTGGACTCATGCTAGCAGGCTGCTGGTCGGCACTCCCAGCCTCGGGATCGATCGCCTTCCCACCCTTCCCGGGATAATGCAGCTCAAAGTAGACCCAAGGGCAAGGTCCATGCAGCAGTGGGGCCATTTTCTGGACCTTTCTTGGTTGGAAGGAGGGGCATGTCCTGGGCACGTGTGTAGCGAGGGGTGGACCAGACAGTGCGGACACGTGCAGGGAGTAGGCAGGTGGATCTCTGGGCCAAGCGGGGCTGGGTGTAAGCCAAACCCGCTTCATCAAAGGGTCAGGCCTCTCTCCAAACAGTGTAAGGTCAGCCCAACTCAAAACAGCCACTTTACATGGAGAATGCTTAGTATGCGAGGCCCTGGTCCGGATGCTGCATGAGCATCACGTCATTTCATCCTGCAATCACCCTTCGGAGCGGACTCTGCTGGGATCCCAGAGAGTGAAAGTGAAACTTGGAAGCGCCCTACTTTGGGCTTCCCCAGAAGCAGGCCTAAGACCAGATCTGAGTGCCAGGGGTTTACTTGGGAGGTAACTCACAGGGGGAACCAGACGGGGAAGGGAAGGCAGCTGATGGGAGGTGTGTGGTTGTGAGCGTTGCCCCTGCGGGCAGGTGGAGCTGCATCCTGCTGGGCACCGTGGCAGCCAGCGTAGAACGCACATCTCAGGGTCTTCTCGCCAAGGGTATGGGGGCGGGCATCATCTGCCAACTCTTGGCAGCCATTGGTCCAAGGTTTGGGATGTGAGGATTCACGTTCCAGCACCTCCTCTCTGCCCTGAGTGTGAGAAGATCTGACATGGCCAGAAAGTGGGCAAAGAGGATTCCGAGCTGTAGGGTGATCTGGAGGAGGCAGATGCTAAGCGGATGGATGGGCAGGATGAGGATGCCCTGGGGAGCTGAGAGGGTCTGCTGGAGATGGCCTGGCACAGGCCGAGCCCCAGAGGTGGGTGTGAGATGGGCTGGGGCACACGGGGACGGAAGGCTGACTGGAGGAACTGGAGCCAACCAGGTCACTGGAGGGCAGGACCACGCTTCAGTCCTCGACCTCGTGATGCCAGTGTCCACGCAGGCCTGGGCACAGAGGAGGTCCGGCTCTGATTGTTCATTGAACAAGTAAATAGAGGATGGCAGGGAGAGTGGGGCTGGTCCTGGGGAGCTGACGGAGTTAATAAGCCGGGTTGCTCAGCACCTTCGTGCGACAAGAGGCAGAGACCATGGGTGTTGTTCAGGAGCACACGATAGAAACAGGCTTTAACCACTGTCCCAGCCTCAGAGGGGGCCCTGGGACCCCTTCATTCTTCTGCAGTGCAGGGGCTGAGGAGAGAAAACAGAAAACTTCGGGCTGGGTCCTGAGGTGGCGCCTGTGTCCAGGGCCTTGCATCTGATCCCGAGAGTGAGGCAGCTGTAAAGACCGAAGCCAACTTCACCAAAGGTGGCCAGCCAGGCCCTTCCCATCGCTGCCCAGTCACTGACCCCTCCGAGGCCGCAGGTGCTGGGTCAGCCCCCAGGACAACAGAATCGGCGCAGGTGCACCTTCTGTTACCTCCCCCGCCCTTACCCCACCTTCCTCCCCGTCAGCTTGACTTTTCAAGCAGAAGCAAAGCCCTAAGCTCATGCTCCGATGAAAAGGTTGGCCAACTTTTACCCAAAGTTGCCCTTCGCATGGTCGTGTGGATCCTCGCAGCGATTTCTCTCTGGCAGGTGTTTTTAGTGTCCCCATTTCCCAGTAAGGACATGAAGGCACAGAGAAGTCAGTTCGCTTGCCTGAAGTCGCACAGCTGGTAAGAGCAGAGTCTGCATGGCGTGATCTTCAGGGGTGCTGCATAGTGTCTCCCCCACAGGACTGTCTGAAGCCCACCAGAGCAATGGCTTCACTGTTTTTCTAAAGATACAGACACCGGGTGGACCCCAGGCTGTGAGAGCTCATAGGGTCTCTGCAGATCACCTGGACCCAGCCCTCCTGCCACCAATGAGAGACAGTGCTTCACTGTGTCCGGGGCCAGTGGTCAAGAGACTGGGGATCCAGCCCCTTCGTCCTAAGTATCTATGTGACCTTGACCTTGACCATGTTCCAGCCCCTCCATCACTCCCCACCTCCCCTCCCTGCAGCCCGCTTCTCTGATAGGGCGTTGGGAACATATTGCCCATTTTTTGATTTGTGTGCATCCAGAGACGAGGCGATTAAAAAGCCGCCTTTATTCATTCCATGCCCGAACAGTGTTTCTGTTCATTTTGTTTTAGAAGTTTTAGATAGTACAGAGAGTCCCTTCACCCAGTCTCTCCACTGTTAACATCTAACTTGTGGGGCATATTCGTCCCAGTTAATGAACCAATACTGATGCAAGAGCATCAACTAAAGCCCATACTTTGTTCAGATTCCCTGGGTTTGTCCTTCTTCTGCTCCAGGATCTCATCCAGGGCGTCATATTGCATGGAGTCATCTTGTCTCTTTAGACTCCTCTTGGCTGTGACAGTTTCTCAGACTCTCTTTGTTGTTGACCGCCTTGACCGTTTCAAGGCCTGGGCAGGTATTGAATAGAATGTCCCTCAGTTGGGATTGTTCGGGGGGTTAGACTGGGGTTATGGGTTTCGGGGGGGAAGGCCACACAGGTGAAGTGCCCTTCTCAGCACATCGTACCACAGGTACATACGGTCAACATGATGTTGACCTTGGTCACCTGGCTGAGGCTGTGTTTGTCAGGTTCCTCCTTTCCTCCCCTTTCCGTATTGTCCGCTTTGGCAGGAAGTCACTATGCACCGCCCACAGCTCGAGGGGAGGGGGGGTCATGCTCCACGTCTTTGGTTGAGTACGCACATACCTTATTTGGAATTCTTTCGTACAGGAAATCTGTCTCTTCTCCCATTTATTGACTTATTCAGTCATTTACTTATATCAATATGGAGTCATAGATATTTATTTTATGCTTTGGGTTATCATCCAGTACTACCACTATAATTATTTGGGTGCGTAGATTGTTCCCACTTGGCCACCGGGAGCTCTTTGAGTTGGCTCCTGTGTCCCTTTGACACACCCCCGTCATTGTGCGTGTGTTTGGTTTGGTGGTTGATTTTTCTTACACTAGAAGACACTCCAGATTGTCCTGTATATTTCCTGCCCCTGTCCTGGAATCAGCCATTTCTCCAAGACGCCTTTGTTCCTTTTGTTGGAGAATAATATTCGAAACCGTGATCTGGGTACTATGTGTGTTCATGGCTACTGGAGTGTCATCGCTTCTAGGCCAAAAGGTGGTTTTTAATGCAAAAAACTTTGTATAAGATTGTTCTTCATAGTCAGAGATGAGCTCAAGAGTAGCAGGACCAGCCATGTAGGTGGTTCGAGGCACCTTCCCCAGGTGTGAGCCCAAGGAATACCAATCCCATCGCATATTAGTTTGGCGAAAGCACCAGTGAAGCCCCTCTTTGGCCCCTTTGGGGGACAGGGCCAGGAGAGAGGGTACAGCCTGCGTTTCTTGCAGGTCTGCTGTGTGCTGAGCATCATTCCTCATCTGCCCAACAGTCTCGCAGGACGGGGCAGGCTCTCCTTGTTAGAGTGAGGAAATTCAGCTCCGATGGTAATCCAGCTACTCAGTGGCAACGCGGGCTTTGAACCCACCGACTGCCTGCCTTCGAGGGCTTTGCATGGCTCCATGTCTTGGCTCATCTCTGAAAACGCTGATTTCCTTGGTTTGGAGTGGGGCTCGGGCTTCAGTATGTTTTAAAAGCTGCCTCAGTGGTTCTGGTGTAGAGCCAGAGTAGATAAATTGTCTGTGCCGTGGCACAACTGTATTGGAGGTGATGGGACAGCCGGCCACGTGCGCCCAGAGTGCTCTGCAGCCACCAGGCCACCGACTTCCTCCGTCACGGCAGCCCCTACCCTAGTGGGCTCTGGGAAGAAGTGGCCACTTCTGTCCCTGCCCTAATGGGCATGATTGGAAAATTTCCCCAAGCAACTGGAAAATAGTCCTAAAATAACAAAAGTGGAAATCAGGCAGCTCTGGATTGTCCAGGCCAAAAATGGAGTATAAAAACGAAACTATCCAGTAGGAAAAAAAAAAAAAACTACCCATTTACAGTGTTTAGTTTGGGATTTATGTATTTATTTGGAGTGGAGGAAGGGAGTGCAGCGGCTGCATACTTCTCTCCCTGAGCATGTTCTGTCCCTGCCGTTAGTGAAATCAGCTGGTCTCTGCTAACCCAGCACTGGCTGAAGGTAGACAGGGAGGGGCTCCATGACCGACTGTCCCAGCCTCCTGGATTGCAATCACTTATCCATGAAACTAAGCTTTGTGCTAAGCCTCTTGGGATCTGGGAAAGACCCCAGGGCAGTGGTGCCAAGAGAGTGTCTTCTAGAAGGAAGGAGCCCTGAGACTTTCAGCGCCCCCCACAACCCCATAGACTGGAAAAGTCATCTCAGAGAGGGGAAGTGACTTGCCAAAGGACACAGAAAACCCGGGTCGGAAATAGGAGGGACACGAACTGTCCCCCTCACAGACAGTGCTTTGACTGCTAACCCGCTGTCATTTTGGGGGGGGGGGGGGTTGGATGCTTGGAGTAGGCATGCTCCCCATCAGTTTGTACAATTGCGGGGAGAGGATTCTTCTGTTTTCTGAGGGCTCCTCACCCAGTGCATTGGGAGAACTGATGAAAGGGGGAGGGAAAAGGAGAGAGCAGAAGGAGCAGGATGACACGGACGATGCTTGTTCCCATAGGGGAGAGAGGTCCAGTGAGGACACAGGGCACAGCAAGGTCTTTTGATGGCCTGGCTAATCGGGGAAGTGGCGGATAGGGGGCCTCACCGTGGGCATGACCGTGAACTTCTCCATTTGTAATAATCCTGGGATGCCCATAGGCGAGTGTCCTGGAGGTGGACGAAGAAGGCCCCGGTGCCTGGATGTGTCACCTCATGCTCCCCCGCTGCTCGCCTTGAGCTAATCTGTTCACTCAGGGCTGAGGTCCCGAGCCACTGACGACTGTTTCTCCTTGTCCGGGCCTCCTGCTGCCCCACCATGTTGCCTTTCTGACTCACGAAGCCATCACGAACAGCTGAGGCTAGGAATGCTGCCTCCACATGGGGTGCTCTTCGCCACTTGTCCCCAGGTAGTGGGGCACCAGGGAAGGAAGACACCCTATACTGAGTGCTTATTATATAGCAGGCGCTCTACCGAAGCCATCTGTGCAGTCCTTCCAATAATCCTTTGAGGCAGTGGGTCCTCTGGGAATGCTTCTTGCTTCAAGTAACAACAAGCCCAACCTGTGCTAACTTCCCGAGCAGCCTAAACGATAGGCTGCTATTGTTGACCCAGTGAGGAATCTGGAGGATGGGGTCCTGGGCTAATTTGGCAGCTCGGTGATGTCTTCAGGACCCAGGTCCTTTCCCCCATCTTCAGGGTGTTGGCTTTTTGTCCTTAGGGTTGTCACCTCATGGTAACAAAATGGCAGCTGCTGCTCCAGCCATCTCATCCATTCAGAGGCAGGAGGCCAGAGGCAAAAGGCTTTCTTCTCCTAGGCTCAGCCTTTTTGTCAGGGAAGAAATGTTCTAACATCTTAAAAGGAAGGGCCCCAAGGCCCAACACTATGGATCTTCCCCTCCCGCACTGTTCTGTCACCTGCACGGAGGACAAGCTAGTCCAAATCGCAGGGAGGAGGAGTTGCTGCGCGGGATCTAAAACCTCCACCTGGAGGCTGGCGTATGGCACGTGCTTAGTTGACACGTGTGGCTTGATTGGGTTGGAAGACAGCTACTGCAATGGTCACAACCTTGGCCTGAAGGTCATTGGCCTTGCATTCTCGTCCCGGCTCAGCCGCTAACAAGCGATGCGACCGCAGAAGATCTTTTTCTATCTGGGTCTTTCTTTGGATGGAGTGAGGAGCTGGGCACATCACTGGCTTTGAACCCCACCCCCCAAGCTCTGGGGGCCCCTCAGCTGTGCCTCATAGAAGGAAGAGAAGAAGGGGTACCCAAGGGATGAGGCCTCCTGTTCATATACCCCATGGCTATGTCATTACCTACCGTTGCGTAACAAACCACTTCACAATTCAATGGCTCAAAGCAGCCACCACTTGATTCGCTCACGATTCTGGAGGTCAGCAGTGTGGGCGGCATTCTGCTGAGCGGTTCCTTCTGCTGGTCTCTCCTAGGGTCAGTCACATAGCTGCAGGGATGTGGCAGCGTGAGTAGAGCTGGCTGGCCTGAGATGGCCTCACTGACGTGACCGGCGTTTGGTGCCAGCCGTTGGCTAGGCCATCCGACTCCAGCCGGCTTGCTCAGGCGTCTCTGTCATAGCATGACAGCTGTGGTCCTCAAGGGTGAGCAGGGATGTTGGCGTGCCCCTCATGGCCTAGGCCAACAGTGTCACTTCTGCTGCATTCTTTTGGTCAAAGCGAGTCTCATGGCCACCCTTCCCAGTGTGGGGAAGTAGACTCTACCTTTGAGTAGAAAATGCTGTGAAGATTTGTGGCCATTTTTAACCTACCATATGGCAAATGGTCTCTGAGTCCTTTTTCCCCATCTCTTTGTTCGACTACAGACCCCTGATGATGATCTGATTAGTGATTAGCATCTGTTTGTCATGAGATTCTGCGTATAAAATCTGAGCAGGTGGTTCAGTGCTCAGTGAATGCTAGCAGTCTCTAATGATGACCATCATTAGTTCAGTGCAGGCCTTTCACGTACATGATCAACAATTCTCGCAGCAGCTCTGAAAGGCGGACAGGACTGTTCTCATGCTCAGGTGAGGACACTGAGACCAAGAGAAGTAGAAGGAACTTGCCCATGGAGCCACAGCCAGTACGCAGCAGCGCTGGGATCTGAGTCCCACTCCATCTCCAAACAGCTAGCTGCAGGCGACAGAAAGAGAAGCAAGGGGAAGCTTGGAGGATTTGCACATGGAACCCCCAGGGGTGCTGGAGAAGGAGTTCTGGGTGGCCCACCCAGTGCTTTAGGCCCCGTGCACTCACCTGCCACAACTGTTCGGGAAGCACCCCCTCGGAGGATAACCAGTGAACACCCAGGGCGGGGAGGGGGTGACGGGGAAAGACGGCTCACACAGGTGGCCTTCCTCCCGGCACTGACCTTGGCTGGACTGTGCGGGGTTTAAGCACAGAGATGCGCCGTAACCCAGAATGCTTTGCAGGAGTCACTGCAGGCCTCAATCTCTGCAGTTTGCTGCACAGGGGCAGTTTTTGAGGTGCTGCCTGTGGGCACTCCCTAGAAGGGACCATGTGACAAACTGAGCAGCTCACCCCCCTCGAGGGGGAAGGACAGTGGCCAAGGCAGACTGCTGACCAGGGTTCTGCCCACAGCAGGCACCTACCCTCCTGGCATGTGGGCAAGGAGGGTCAGAGGACTCCTCTAGCCTTCCTCCCCAGCCTCGCTAACAACCTCTGCCATATCCTCACCTCCTACCCCAGTGCCTTATCTTGGCTTATTGGATAAGAGCCCCAAGCCTTGGCCATAGCAGAGAAAGTGCTATAGGGGACTTTGTGGCCATAGCGAATGGGGGAGGTGCTGCACGTCCAGAACTGGGGACTCGTCAGGATTCAGCCTGGGGGACTTTCCACCCCCCGTCCACACCGCGCCGTCCTATGAGTAGATGACACACACGTGACGGCAAGAGATGAACAAGATGCTCAAGCCGACCCCTGGGGCTGCCTCCTGCTTCTGCACTCCCTGTCAGCCTGGCCTTGCACTTGACGCCCTGTGCCCTGAGCTGCGAGGGTGATGCCCGTGCCAGGTGCCTGGGCCAGACCGCAGCCAGCAGCCGCTCTTTGAACTTGTGGCTCCTTCCTGTGGGCTGAACCGCGCCGTCAGGGAAAAAGCCCTCCTGATTCTCTTTCACTAAAGTGCGTGTGGTAGACTGATCCCCAGTTCTAGATGGAGCCCGACACTGGGAGGCCAAAGAACAAAAACCAGCTGTGAGGTGATGGGTGCCGGGGGCGGAGGGGACAAATAGGGAACGAATCCTTAGCATCTGCAGAGACCCGCTCATCCCGCTCATCCTGTGGGTGCTTCCCCGCGCTCAGATACCTCAAGACCCTCTCCCAGCACCGAGGGGCAGGGCTTTGGTTTCGTGTCTTGTTTCTGCTGGGGGGTCCTAGGTGTCGTCATCCCATTTGCAGATCAGAGCACTGAGGCTCAGGGAAGCCACGGAATTACCCAGGGCCACAGAGCGCACCACCGGCTGCTCAGGGCCCTCTGGGAGCCTGAGAAGACATGCAGATGGTGACAGATCGTGACTCTCCCCAGCGGGGAGTTCCTGTCCGAGGGCTCTGGTCTTCTTCGTTACGTGTTGGGTATTAAAGGGTCGATTAGATGGCAGGGTGGCATCGAGGGAGGTTGCTGAGGATGACACCCGTGGTTTGTTCTTGTAGTCGTCTTTGGGAGAGAGCAGTGGGCAGTCCACACAGTCAGGAAGAAGGTGACTGTCACAGTAGGAAACACATCTTGTGCTGTGGCCCTGGCCCTCTCTCTCTTTCCCTCCTCCTCCTCCTCCTCCTCCTCCTCCTCCTCCTCCCCCTCTTCCTCCTCCTTCTCTGTCTCTCTCTCTCTCTCTCTCTCTCTCTCTCTCTCTCTCTCTCAATCTCTCTCCCTCTCTCCCTGACAAAAAGTCCATCCTTATTATTTTCTATTTTATACTCTTATATTTTATTATGAAAAAAACATAGTTGGTGGTATTTGCACGAATGGGTCATGACACACCGTTTGAAAGCACTGTCGTCCTTCCTGTGCCATTCCTGACACTCGAGGATGGGGCAGAGCAGCCCTGCCCTGTGTATCTGCTTCTGAACAAGTGACCTGCACAGGTGTCACCCCACACGTGCACCACATGTTTAAAGGGAGCGCTTTCCCTACAAAGCAGAAACCCCCATCTGGTTTCAGGTCAGGAGGGAGCCAGCCTCAGCTCTACTCTGGGTCCGGGTCCAGGGTCCGAGTTTGCTGTCAGCCTTCCCAGGGACACTACTGGCTCTGGCTGAGGCCTCCCTGCCCATGCCTTGCTTCAGTATGGAGGCCCTGGGGACAGCCCGGAGTTCACTAATGCACACTCACACGCTTACACACACACACACTCACTCACTCCACTTCTGACAATTCTCCGACACCAACTGGATGTTCTCAGTTCGATCAAAGCTGACACTGACTACCCAGAGTGAGCGCAGACCCCACAGGTTAAAGGACAAGGTCCCCGACAAGACTGCCCTAACCACAGATGCCAGACACAAGCGGGGTCCCCAGGCTATGCCCACACTCCTATCCGACTTGGCTGCAAGCACGACGCCCCTTCAGGTTTGATAATTCGCTAGAACGACCCAGAGAACTCACTGAAAATGCTGTCCTTACGATGACTGGTTCATTATAGAGGACGCAACTTGAGAGCAGCTGAGTGAAAGGCATTTAGGGGTGAGGCCTGGGGTGGGGGGTGCACCCTCCCACACGCCCTCCTGGCAGAACCCCACACATCACCCACATGGTCACCAGCCAGGGCCTCCCTGAGCTTCAGCGTCCAGAGGTCTCATCGTGTTTCATTTCTAGGCACAAGTAAGTAACTGAGCAGTTAAACCGTGTCATTTAAACGCCATTCAATCAGTGACTCCCTCCCCAGGTCCTCTCCGCTCCCAAGAGGTCAGGGGTGGGCCTGCAAATTCCAGCCCTCTAATCACGTGATGGTCTTTCCGTGGCCGGCCCCTCCTCACCCCACTGCCACCCCCGCCTCTGAAACCGAGGGCCCACCTGTTAGCCTAAACGCAGGAAATTCCAGGGAGTTTTGAAGCTCTGCCAAGAAAGGGGACAAAGGCCAGATATGTTCTTTTATATCGCAGACACATTCATTCACACAAACTCTCTCTCCCCCTCTCCCTCTCTCTCTCTCTCTCTCTCACACACACACACACACACACTCACTCCCTCCCTCACACGCTGGTGGACAGGAGGTAGCTAGGCCTTGGCCCTCTGAATAGGAGGCAGAGTGACATATTTTTTTGAAAGACAGTGTGTTCCTGGGCCCCGTTCAGTTCAGGGACGTTGCAGTTTAAAGCAGGGCCAGGCTGAGCTGGGAGCTCAGGGCTCTGAGTGAGGTCTCTGGGGTGCGGGGTGGGGGGGCTCTTCTGGGCTGGGCACCTCTGCAGGCACCATCCCACCTGCCTCTCGTTTCGGCCTCCAGAAGCCCCCAGCCCATCCTCCCTGTCTGCTCCAGGTTCTCATGCTCTCTCCACCCCGCCGGGCTCCGGGGCGGGCCGGTAAACTCATTTCCGACCATGGTTCACTGAGGTTCGGTGACTAATCGGTTCCCTGTGTCACTGCTCCCAAGGGGACAGGGAGTGTCACGGAGAGCAAAACCTGAAGCCAAGGGTCCCGCCCTCTGTGGGCCTGGCGGACGGGTTGTTGAGTGCTCGGCATCTAGCGCCGAAGGGCCTGAGTTCAAATCCTAGCACCGGCCTTTATCAACCCTGTGGTCTTAGGCATGACTTACCTCTCCCTACCTCAGTTTCCCCCTCTGTAAAATGGGGATAACAGTGGCACCCCCTCAGAGCTTCAATAAGAGAATTAAGTTGGAGTCTAAGGGACTGGTGTTAGGGCTTGGGGCAGACTAGGGGAGCAATATGGGTTAACTGTTCATATCGACAATAACTGTTATGATACTTCGTTAACAGTGGTGATACCATTGAATGAACAATCCTAATAATGAAGCAATATGATTAAAAATAATAATCATAATAATAACAATGGCAGGGAATCTGGAGCATCACCGAGGGGCAGGGGCGGTAGAACAGTGCACCTCGGTGGGGAGAGGGAGGAAGGGCCAGATCGGTGCTTCCCTGGAGCCTCTCTCATCTGGGGCCACGTCCTCAGGGATGTCCCAGTGACCCTCCACTCACCCTTCAAAGCCTCAGCAGCTTCGGCCAGGCTCCTGGGTTGCCAAATTCCAGCCCAGGTGCTGGGGGCCTGAGTGGGAGAAGCTTATTTTAGACTCCAGGCCAAGGACAAGGGGACACTGTGACCAAGTCCTTTCTCAGAAAAGGAAGGAGTGGGGGAGGGACACCTCCTCCCCCTCCCCTAGAGGAAGCTGGAGAGATTCCAGAAAGTGTCCGTCATCACCCGGAAGGAGGGATGAGCTTGGGTGCGGCCGGGAGAGTATAAAATTTATGTTTTAAAATCCCGGAGTTTGAAAGGAAGCAGGGTCCCCTCCCCACGCCCGCCCCGTGGTGGCTGAGGGAAGGGCGCTGCCCCTGGGGGGGCCACCGGGGCCATGAAAACTGTGGAGTCCCAGTTCCCTCCCTGAGCCGAACCACAGACAGAGCAAAAGTAGGAGTGAGGAGAGGCTGTAAGGACGCCGGCCCCGACGTACTAGAGCAGAGCTGCCTCCTGGAGGCCCAGAGACCTCATGTTAGCGGACTAGAGTCCCCCGCCGGAAGGGACCAAGTGCAGGGAGGGCTGAGTGGGGTGGACACGTCAAGCATGGACATCGGCATCTGGGGCCGCATGCCAGCTCTGCCCCGTACGGCTGTCCTGGGGGCCAAGCCCACTCCGGTATTCACTCAGTCATCAGCCCAAGGAGAGGGATCACGTTAGCATCAGATTGTGCCTCCGCTTCTTCATCTGTAAAGTGGGGTCACGACAAAACACGCCAGAGGGTCATCGAGAGGACATATATATGCAGAGTGTCATAGCCGTTCCCGCCACAGAGAAAGCTCTAGATTATTACGAGGCTATTTTTATTCCTGTGGGGGGTGGGGAAGAGTGTGAATGACTAGTATCTGTGACTGTCTCCATCAGCCTCCCTCAGCGCGTCCGTGGGGCGTGAGCTGAAGGTCAGCCTGACTCCCGAACGTTAGCGCTTCTCTGAGCGTGGACCCTGGACCACGGCCCGCAGCAGCTGACTCCGGATGCCCCCACCGAGCCGGCATCTCGGAGGTGGGACTCGGGAGTCTGCATTTTAAATGCCCTTTGCCTACAGCCCAGAATTCTTCGGGAAATGTCGATTTAGCTGAACCCCTTCCACGGGCAAATGACAAACGGAGACTCAGGAGCCAGGAGACTCGGGCCAGGTGACATCTGGCTCTGGGGGCAGAGTCCCCAGGTCTCCTGAGGGATGCTAGACTGCCCACCCTGCCTCCTGGTTTCTGGAACATTCCAGATGACTTCTCATCTCACTGTTGTCTTTCTCACCTCCACCCAAATCTTCGATTCATGGAGTCCCCCCTCTCTCCCGGCTTCTGTTGCAGACGTTCCTCGTCCGCCGGGATGGCAGCTTGAAGCAGCTGGTGCTCTGTGTCCACTTCCCTTCCCTGAAGGAGAGCTCGCCCAAGATGCTCCAGTACACCATCAAAGAAGAAAAATCGAGTAAGTGCTCGTCTTTCCGCTCTGGCCTCCGACCCCGCAGCAGCAGCAGCAGATGCTGCACCCCCTAACCACAGACACGCCTGTCAGGCTGGAGGGTTTAAAATTAGAAGAAGGGGGAAAGGTTTGGGCCAGGTTTGTTTTGAACCCAGTTTACCACGTGGCGTCGGTGTGAGTTTCCGCTCACCCGTGTCACTGCTGTTGGCTTTGCCTCCTCGTGGTTGTGTGAAGGTCCTTCCAGTTGGCTCGGGCTGGGGAGAGGGAAGAAATGGAGAGGACGTGTCTGGGCCCCTGGTTCCTCGTGGCAGCTCAGCACACACACTGAGACCATGACGTGGGGCAAGTCGCTTAACCTTCTCTGACCCTCTGGTTTCTCATCTGTCAAACGGACGTAGCAGTCGCTTCCTGCCTGGATGCCCTTTGTGAGGGTCAAACGGGCAAGCCCTTTGAAAGATGCAAAGCCTGTGTCTGTACGGGCTGCCAGGAGCAAGCCCGCACTTCAGTGGAAAAGTGCGTGGGGGCCCCCCAGATCAAGGGTGGGTTTGTACTGATCCGCAGTGAAAGGGCTTGGCCTTGCTGCCCCCATGGGCCATGCCAGGTGTTAGAAGAATTTGAAAACTATTCTAACTAGGCCCTTAGGTCCCTTATAGATGGATCCAGGGCACGTGGTAAGCTTTCCACTCTTGGTCGGCAGCGCGGTAATAACAGTCAAAGAATATAAGATACTTGTTAAGTATTATATGTTATAAATATATTTAATTAATTATGTAAATATATTTATAAAATATATTTACTTAATTATAGGTCATGTAATTTATATTTGCATAATTAAATATTACCTATTTTTAAAAATATTTATTAAATATTTTAGAATACTTGTTTCTTAAGCGATCCTTGTACCTGACACTGAGAAAGTACAAAGATGAGTAAGACAGAGTCAGGGCTCAAGGGCCTCCCAGTCTAATGGGAGGGTGGAAGACATGGTGGGTGAGAGAGAGAAACCGACGTCAACACTTGCCGTGCAGTGCGACAGGTGTGACGGCAAAGGGACCCTGGGCCAAGGGGCACAGAAGATGCAGATGCCGAATCAACTCGAAAAGAGTCTGGCTAGAAATAAATGATAAGGATTTATCCAGGAGTCGTAAAATCTGAAAATGGAAACACAGCTGGGCAAAATCCCAGGCGTGTTCCCAAGAAGAAAGACAAGTGGAGTTGCGCTATCATAAAGCACGTTCTTGAGAATCACCAGTCCCGCATTCTTGGCCCTAGGACCGATCCAGGAGAGTTACGAGTCAGACGTCAGTGGTCTGGGAGGTGGGGGCCAGGAAGTCTGATCACATCCCGGGGTCGGGATGGTGGATGTCGGTGGGTGTCAGGTGGTCGGGATACGTGAGCCCTTCGCGGGGTAATCAGAAGGTTATCTGGAGGTCTGGTCTGTGTGCAGATGTGTATCCAGGTGTTGACGCAGACCCAGAGAGTTCAGACGTCTGAGTTCCCCGGCGAGTTAGAACAAGACCAGAATCGTGTCCTCAGGCCTCGACCTACCTGGTTTTAGTCATTCAGCAGCTTGACGGGGTGACTGCATTTTATTTCTTCACTCAGTTCCTCACAGGTCCTCGTGGGATGCCGGGAGGGTGTCAGAGGGGAGGGAACGCAGGCTGGGTCCTGGAGGGTTAGTGTATTAGCTCCACTGAAGCCTAATTGTCTAGCTCAGGAGGCGCAGGAGAAAGTGAAAGCAGAGGCGGGTTGCTGCTCTGGCGGTAAAGGGGCCTTTCTATAGAGACCCGGGCTCAGGAAGGATGAGGAAAGACAATTCACACATCTCCATATTCGACAGATAGTTACCAAGTATCTGCTCCTGTCAGGTGCTGCTCCACCACTGGGGCCACAGCAGGATCCACGCACAGTCCCTGATTCCCGGGCCTGCATTCCAGTGGAGGGAGGAGGCAGTAAACAAGAAAACAACATAGGCCGACTGTCAAAGGGAGAGTCAGACTATGGAGAACAGGGAAGCGGGAAGATCGGCCACAAAAAAAGGGTAGTCAATGGCTTAAACCCAGAGGAGGCTACTTTCCCACTCCCGTGTGAGGTTCCAGGTCATTGCGGAAGGCTCCTTCAGGGACCCTGGCTGGTGGAGGCTCTGCCACCTTGAACTAGCAGCTTCCAGTTTCCTATGGTCGACACTCAGGCCAGCGTGCCGGAAGGGGAAAGAATGGGGAGGGGGCTCGCAGTCGGGTCTCACCACGGCCTGGCAGTGGGTGCGTCGCCTGTCGCCTGCGCTTGCAGTCCATCGCCTAGAACTCAGTCATATGACCTTGGGCACCGGGGCCCAGCAACAGGGGTGATAACGGTGCCTCCCTCATAGGGCGCTGCACGGAGTTAGGGTGTCTGACGTGCTTAGGACGGGGAGCCCCTCTTCACTTGCTGGGTGGGATGCTGCCCAATTCATGAAGGGCTCAATAAAGCCAATTAGATATTTAAACTAAAAAAGTAATAAAGTGCTCAGGACAATACTCATTCTGACGGTAGAATGTTAGAATAGTGTTTGTTGTTGTTTTTGTTGTTAACTCTCCTGCAGGATTAAGCCAAAAGGGGGAGTAGAACAAGCCTACACACATGGTTCGGGGGCTCTGGGTAAACCCCAGCCGAGCACATGGACCTGCCTCGTAGGCCCTCATGGGAAGAGGGCGCCACCATCTCCTGAGTCCTCCTGTGGCTGTGGTGGCCGCAGCTGGGGGCAGCCTGAGAAGGAAGTGGGCAAGGGAAAGGCCCGAGGCCTGGAACTGGGGCCTTCTGTTGGGGTTCCCCACACAGGGCTGAAGCCAAGGAAGGAGACAAGGGGATCCCCCCAAACTGGGTGGTCAGCCTCATCTTTGGCCCCACTCCGTTTTGAACAAGAAAGACTCGCCTGGACCGGTGCCATGCGTCAGTGGGCTCGGGCTGCTCTCTAGCTTCTTGTTCAGAGTTTCTTGGAAAACCCCAGCCGGTCAGCTGGGACTGGTTGTGCCACATAGCGCACACCCCTCACCTACAGTGGCTTGCACACAGAGCATGCGTGCGCACCAAGCACAGCACACAAAATGACGTGAGTGTATTTTTCACTCACGTTACCCGCCAGCTGAGGTTCCTTATGAGAACGTCTTTACTCTGCAATCGGGGATGAAAGAGCAGCACCCATCTGGGGGTGTCGGGGAAGGAAAGAGGTGGCAGAATGCCACGATGGCTCTCAAAGCCTCAGAGGTGGCGGGTCTCACATCCCCTCTCATCTCCTCGGCCAAGGCAGGTCAGATGGCCAGGCCAGATACCAGTGGAATGAGAAGTATTATCCTCCTGCTAGCAGCTGACCAGCAGGGAGAGGGGGCAACTGTTTGGAAGAAGGGTTACCATCCACTGCATGCCCGCTCTCCCTCTGAGCTGCATGCAGTCAGGTGATAGATAAGAAGGCTTTGCAGTCGGTGAGTGTCTGGGTGACCACTCAGCCTCAGCAGGGACCCTCAGAGGCTAGGTATGGGGGTGGAGGGGAGCAAAGAACCAGTGGAGGAGACGTTGAAGGACAGAGGAGCAGGACACGGGATAAGCAGAGGCTGAGCCAGTGTCTGGGCTGCAGTCCTGCCCCTTTATGGCTCAAATTATCCACCTGGCCAGGGGATACTTGCTATTTTTTCATTAATCTGCACCCTCGAAGACGGTGACAGTGACACACTCTGCTAGCTGCTAAAAACAAAACAAAACAGAAAACAGTTTGCCTCGTCTCTAGAACAGGAACTAAGAGACAGCGGCTGATGGTGTGGCCTGGCCCTACAGGAAGTGACTGCTGGGCACTCAGTCTGAGCCACGGGCCCTGGTTCCCAGGGCAGCCCCGCTTCATCCCCTGCTTGTTCCCTACTACCCGGGATGACCCTGGCTTGGGAAAGGCTGGTCTGTCTGTCTCAGTTAGGATGTCTTCTTCCACGCTCACGCCGGTGGTTGTAGGCCCAGAAGTTGAAGCTGATGGATACACTTGTACTTGGGAATGGAGCCCACCTCATGGGCACATTCGGTGAACATCGTACTGGTTGGTGCTGATGGTGATCACCCCTGGACCGGGGGAGGGAGGGCCTTTTAAACCAAGCAGGGGGACATCTAGATGAGTCCTCCCTGGAGTGGAGATCTGTGTGTATGGGCGGTTCAGAGCATCGCCCAGAATGTCGTGCGGTCCGCAGGGGAGGTTTGCATCAGCGCTCTTGGGTGTGAACTTTTTACCACTGACCCATTGTCCTAGAGCGAGATTTAACCCGTATATGGACCAAAATGTGTTCAGTCCAGAAAAAGGTAAGGAACAATTGATTATTATTCAAGTCAGGGCTTGTATGGAGAAGGCGGCTCTTGGTCTTTTATGGGGGATGCGGCGAGCAGCGTTGCATGGTGGTGACTGGCACTCTCGTCCACGCAGACCTCTTCTGAGAGCATAAGCTTTGGAAAGGCAGACAGTTCTAGATCTTTATCTGTCTCTGTCACCTCGTGACATCAGACAAGTTATTTCACTTCTCTGTGCTTCAGTTTCCTGTCTGCACCAAAGCTGTTGGAGGATTGATGAGTGGATACCTGTAGAGACACGGGATAGTATTGCCTGGTATGTGGGAAGGACCGTGCTTGTAATAGGAAATCGTGTTTGGTTTTCGTTCCATTCCTGGCACAGAGCTCCCCAAACCCTTGGAATTTCCTGAGTGGTAAGAAAGATACAGGTGTCCTGGTATTCATAACAAATGCCTTTCGACCACACCTGAGTTTACGTAAATGGCACCTAAGGATGAGGACCAGTTGCTAGGGCCACCAACCATGTGATTAGAGGGTGGGAAGTTTCAGTCTCACCCCGCTGACCTCTGGGAGGGGAGAGGGACTGGAGGTTGAAGCAATCGCTAATGGACGATTTAGTCAACCGCGCCTATGTCATGCAGCCTCCATAAATACCCAGAAAGACGGGGTTCAGGGAGCTTCCAGGCTAGTGAACACCTGGAAACCCAGGAAGAGTAGCACTCAGAGACCATGCCCCTTCCCCCTTACCTGCCCCACGTGTCACTTCCATCTAGCTGTCCCTGAGTTACATCATTTTAAATAAACGGATGATCCAGTCCATAAGGTCTTCCTCTGAATTCTGTGAGCTGCTCCAGCCAATTAATTGAACCCGAGAAGGAGGCCGTCGGAACCTCCGATCTGTAGCCGCTTGGTCATAAGTCCAGGTGACCACCTGGACTCGCCATTGACATCTGAAGAGCTGGGGCCCGGCCTTGTAGAACTGAGCCCTTAACCTGCAGGGTCTGACACTATCTCCCAGGAGATAACGTCAGAATGGGGTTGAATTGGAGTACCCCCAGCTAGTGTCAGAGAGTTGCTTTTGTGGGGAGAGGGAGGAACCGATGTCAGAACTGGAGTAACTCTCGAACATCATCGTGTTGTCTCCTGGATGAAATGGAGACATTTCTGGGGAAAAGCCACCACAGTGTCTGAGTGTAGGGAGCACTCAGCAAACACGAGTGGTTACAATTTGCTGTGGGGATCGTGTCACACACAACTTACACCTCAAAACCACCATTTCCTGAAACGCCTTGTTCCTGAGAATTCCTCTTAGAAGCTGATTTCTTTTTATCTCACATTGGGTATTCCCCATGGAGGTTTGGGCTGGAAACGGACCACAGTTTGTTTCTGTTTTCAGCAATTCCCTTTTCGACCTCCAAAATCAGGGTCTGCCCGGGAGAAAAAAAATACGTTGTTGGATAATTTAACTCTAAGAAATTTATGATCGAACTTTGGTGAATTCCTTTGTTTTTATAAATAGATTTTGAATCATAGCGGTCCGTATAGTTTTTAGCTTTCCTTTTTTCGCTTAAATATTGCATAATGAGCTTTCTCCATGTTATCAAACATTTTAAAGTTTTTGGTACCAGTCGAATACAGGCAGACCTTGTTTTATGATGCTTCGCTTTCTCGCGCTTTGCAGATATTATTTTGCAGATTTTATTTTTACAAGTGGGAGGTTTGTGGCAACCCTGCATTAAGCAAGTCGATTGGTGCCAGTTTTCCAACAGGTTTAGCGGTGGTTAGCATATTTTAGCAATAATGTATTTTTTAAATTAAGGTACATATACATATTTTTAGACATAACGCTATTGCATACTCAGTGGGCTGCAGTCTAGTGTAAACGTAGCCTTCGTATGCACTGGGAAACCAAAAAATTCGTGACTCTTTATTGCCACATTCGCTTCATTGCGGTGGTCTGGACCCACACCTGCAGCATCTCCAAGGTATGTGTGTGGATGCTGAATGGCTTCTGAAGGAAGACGCGAACGACGAGCTCTGAAAGACAGGGCCCCTGCCCTTGGATCAGGGGAGGAGATAGACACATACGCATTAAACCAAAAATGCAAGCCAGACTGACGTAAGTGCTGGAATGGGGGTGCACTTCGGGGCATTAAAACAGATTACTTTCAAAAATAAATAAATAAAAATAAAAAACTGATTACTTTCGACTGTGGGAAATCAAGCCAGGCCTCCTTCGGCCTAGGAGGTTGGGAAATCACTGTGAGAAAGAGAAAATGGAGACAAGCCTGTTCAGCTGAGCAGGAAGCTTGCCTCAGGCTCAGAGACGGGAAAGAGAAATCAGGCCAGCGTGGGCGGACGCAGGTAGTTGGAGGTAGAATCCAAGATGAGGCTGGGAAGGTGAGATTCAGCCAGGTCACCAAGGGCCCTGACAACCACCCCAAGGTGTTAGGGGTTCAGTTGGCAGGTCATGGGAAGGCATGAAAAGATTTTGAGCAGGAAATGGCCTGGTGAGATTGGTGCTTTAGAAGAGAGCCCGGCTGTGTGGGTGATGGATGGGGCAGGCGGCTGTGCCAGGAATAGGACAAAAAGAAGAGGGAGGAGTTTGAGAGACTTGCCAGAGGTGACGAAAGCCTTGATGGCTGCCCGGGAACTGGGCCTGGGGAGCGTGAGGCCGCTGTCGGTGGTGTGGGTCGCCCTGTCGGTGGATGAGGCCTCACGAGAAGGCGGAGGTGTGGCATTGTGTCTTTGGGAAGCGTGAGCACAGGAGCTGGGAGTTCATTTTGCCCATGAGGACACAGAACACAAGAGGTTTTGACAGAGATGAGAGAGAGATCCAGGACACAGAGGTAAGAGAAAGGGGGAGGTTAGGGAAATGATCTCGTGGGGGAGGGAGTGGGGGTTGTCATGCCAGCACCAGGCCTGAGTGGGTGGCCTCAGCCTGTGTCTGCAGTGATTGCCACCCTCAGGGGCTTTGCAACTTCAGAAAACATGTCTAAGGGGAAATAGTCCAACTTAGCTGTTTCGGAGAACCAGAGGCCTCACGCAGCCACCCCTCTTTTAGAGGTAATACGGAGGGGTCAGGGTCCAGGCCCCAGTATTTCCTGGGCTTCCTGTCACAGGAGAGCACTGGGTGCGGCTCATCTTAGCTCAGGGTTTTCATATGAGACTCCCCTCTTTCTTTCCAGCTGCTTTCTGCCTCCTTCTCCCACCCTCCATGCAAACCTGCTCTCTGGAAATTCTCTAGCTGATAAACAGATTTATACTCACATGTGAAAGACTACCATCACCATAGAGTAGTTCTCCAGACCACAAGGGTGTGCATCTCAACAGCAGGAAAAATTAACAGTATCCAATGTTACAATGATGGAATGTCAGGCATCAGCCAGGAAGGAGTGGGAGTTAGTTTGCCCTGAAATAGCAGAGGAGGGGGCACCTGGTCTATCTAAGGTTCATCCTGATGGCCTACATCCTCCCTGTGCCCACTGCCCACCCAGCCCCTCTGGCTTCTCCACGAGGCTACTTAGGTGGACAGTGAAGTGTCATGATGCATCACTCGCCTGCTCGTGCCTGTTTGGGGCAATTTCCTCCAGTGTGGAGGGCCCCCTAGAAGAGTGATAACCCTGCACTTCCATCTGGAACTGCCCTGTTCCCCTTCTCTCCCCGCCTTTACGCTCACCAAGTTCATCCGTCCTCTGTGCCTGTGCTTGGGTGTCTCCCCATTCTTCTCGGCCTGTCAGAGCTCATCCTTCGTTGACTTCGTTTCAAATGTTCCTATCTCATTTCCCCACTGGCTGGAAGCTGCTAAGGGTAGAGTGTGTTTGACACAATATCTGTGGCCTAGCAGAGGGCAGGGCAAGCAGCACGAGTTCAGCAGACACTGTGCCACTGATCTGGTTCATGACACCTCGCACTTGCGCAGAGACAGCCTGGTCTGGAAGGACTGAGAGGGTGGCTTGGAACCCAAGGGCCCCTGCACCCCTTTGCATTCAACAGCTGTGAAGTGCTGGCAACACTTCCCAGTCCCCTCCCTGGTTTTCTCATGGGCTCATCATCACAGTGATGACCAGCTGGAACTGCATACAGCAGGCACCCATAAAAAGCAAATTGCCTCTCCCCTCCCTGCCTGCCCACCTTCCCCGTGAGCCTGGGTCTTATCAGGTTACATAACTTGGCCTTATATTCAGTTCTGCTGCTTAACGAGCCTTGGGAACGAAATCAAAGCAAGTTGTCTGACTCCTGGGCCTCGCGTTCATCCACCACGAATGGGGTTAACGATGCATCTGAGGAAATTGTTAGGAGGAACAGACAATTAAACATCTGTGAACATACCTAAAACCTGGCAGAAACACAAGAGCGAGCTGCACACTGCTGCATGCAGTGCATTCATTCGCTCATGTATGCATGCAGCCAGCATCTATTAAGCCCTTGGTCGTGATAAACCCAGTTTCTGTTTCAAAAAGCCTCACTTGGGTAGCTCAGTGGATTGGGGCAAAAGTGAAAACAAAATAAAAAAGCCAAGTGCATCTGACATGCATTGTGGCTCCCATGTCCCTGTGCGGAGGCTCAGCTTGCTCTGGGAGGATTATCCCCTTATTCAGACTTCTAAGGAGATGTTCCTAGGGGACTCAGCTTTGGGGTCTTTTGTTTTGTTTTGTTTTGTTTTGTTGTTTTGTTTTTTTACCAAAATGGGAAGCTGATTGCTACCCCTGAGCACCTCCGGAGCATCTCTCAGATTTATTTTGCTCTGTAAGCTCCCAGGTGCTCCCTACCTGGAAGAGAAGCAGCGTTCGGCCCAGTGCCAGCGTGTGCGAAGCCATGGGTGAGTGCCGAGGAATTGGCTCCTAATGTGGCGCCCCCATAACTTGCGATGTGACCTTAGCAAGTCACTCAATGTCTCTGGCCCTCCTCCGAGAAGGGGCCCCTGACCTCACTTGGCAAGAGATGGATACACAATGCCTCGGAAGGATAAAGGCCCGCACAGCGAGAAGGCACTATTCCTTAGCCTGACCCCAGGTGTCCCAAGCACCTGGATTATAAAGCCTCTTGCCACGGCTGAGGAAAATGCAGGCTGCTCGGTGTTCGGACAGCCCAGCCGGCCTCCTTGGAAGTCGCATTATTATGCCTGTCCCACCGACTTCTCCTTTCTGCCCAAACTTCTTAAGGAAGCAGTCAGAGGTGAGACCTTCTGGAAAGTTCTGTAGAAGTGGACTGATGTCTTGGTGGTTCTTTGTGTCCACCTCCCCTAATCGGTCAAGAATCAACGAATAGTCTGTGCTGCTTTAATCTCGTCACCCACGTTTTGACACTTGACGTGCTTTTGCTGTCTTGGCCTTTGTCTTCACGGTGGAAATTTTTAAGGAACTGGCCTCAGTGGAACTTCCCTTGCTGAGATATCCCTATGATGTAGTCATTGTTCCCCTTTCAGTGCTGACCCAGGCAGCCCGCGGATGAGACCCAGTTCCCCACTAACTAGGCCCTACCCATGAAATAGACCCCCAGTTACTGAGAACTTGCTGTGTACCAGACATGGGATGAGCTTTCATAAAAGCCATCCTTCTCATCGTCCCCACGGCCCCAGGCTTGAGGAGCAGAAGAATCTCCCAGCTGAGCCTTGCAGGGTTTCTGAGACTCTGGGCCCTTGATGTGTGGAGCCAGATCCTTCTTGCCTGTGGGGGCTGTCCTGTGCGCTGTAGGATACTTAGCAGCATCCCTGGCCTCTGCTCACTAGAGTCTCAGTACCATCACCTTCCTCCAGCCCCCCTCACCCAGATGTGACAACCTAAAATGTCTCAGTGCACTGCCAGATGTGCCCTGGGGGACAAACTTGCTCCTGGTTGAGAACGCTACTTAGAGCTCTGCCATCCAGTGCGGCAGCCACGAGGCACACGTGGCTCCTGAACGCTTGCGAGGTAGTGAGTCTGAACTGAGATGTGCTGTCGGTGTAAAGTACACACCAGATTTAGAACACTTAGTATGAAAAAAAGAACGTGAAGTGTCTCGTTAGTGATTTTTAAGATTTATGGTTTGTCGAAATGATAACACTGGGTTAAATAGAACCTGTGATTAAGACTGAGTGCACCTGTTTGTGTTTACTTTTTCTAATGCGACTGAGAAAATTTTAAATTGCACATGTGGCTCTCGTTATATTTCTACTGGACAGCAGGGTCTAGAGCAGCGGTCCCCAACTTTTCTGGCCCCAGGGACCAGTGCTCCTATGAGAATCTCATGCCTAAGGATCTGAGGTGGAGCTGAGGCGGTGATGCTAGTGCTGGGGAGCGGCTGCAGATACAGATGGAGCTTCACTCACTCACCCACCGCTCACCCCCTGCTGTGCGGCCCAGTTCCTAACAGGCCACAGACTGGTACCGGTTCGCGGCCCGGGGAATTGGGAACTCCTGGTCTAGAGGACCGGCAGCCCAACGGCACTCAGGCTCACTTAAGGTGACCTTCTGGCATCATTACTTTCTAGCTCTATGACCTTTGCTAAGCCACTTAACCTCTCTGGGCCTCGCAGCTCTAAGTGGCTGTCACTTTCTTCTAGACCTCAGATAAAAGTTCCCACACTCCGGGGTGGGACAAATTCTGTGAAATCCTGAAGTTGAAGTTGGGTTGTTTTCTGGGCACTCAGGGCTGTTCTCACCATCAGGCGGTGTCACTTCCCTTTCCTCTTCCTACTCCCCAGGAGAGCAAATGTTTCTGCATGAACGGTACAGCCAAAGACACCTCCTCGCCGAGGCCACGTGAGCAGAGGAGCAGGCGGATGGTTTTCCCAGGCTAGCAGTTTGTTCTCTGTGGGTAATTCGGTCCCCCGTGGGGGTAGGGATGGCAGATGGGGATGACAGGCCTTTGCTCAGCACGCCTTCTCCCCGACACCTCTCTTGTCTGTCTGTGCTTTATTCAGCCGCCCTGACACTCGGCAGTTCACACATCTGTCTAATGTCTCCCCTTCTGTTTTGGCACCTGAACCTATAAATAGCTCCCAGGCAAAGTCCCGTCTGCATTGTGACAGTTCGTTCATTCTGTATTCCTCATCTATACATTGCTAAATATGGAAGCACACCAGGCGAGAAAAAGAAAGTTTATTACAGCTTGAACAGTGTGGTGACAGCAGCTGCAGACGTGAATGCCAACACGGGGGATCAGAGACGATGCTTGCGACAGCGGCGAATGCCGTTAAGCATGCGGCATGACCCAGGCAGGGTCCTGGCTCTCGGGGCATGCGGAGGGTGGAACCAGGAGTCTGCTCCTGGTCAGTCCGGTCCAGGTTTGGGCTCTGCCTGGAGCGAGAACAAGAGCTCACCCCGCTCTGTGCTCCAACTCTTATATGGCTGGGCAGTGAGGCCACCCAAAGAACACAGGAGACCTGCTGCCCAGCAGCCTGGTCGTATTCTCACTTCTGGAAGCTTCTGCTGTCTGCTGGAATCAGCGACTCCAGAAGGCCAGGCCAGCAGAGGGCTGTGCCCCCCATTCCACAGGTGAGGCCGCTGCACTGCAGACTTGTCTCGAAGCAAGTGGGTGCCAGACCTGGGCCTGGAACCATGGGGTCCCCCAGACTCCAGAGAAATTCCTGCTCTCCCCACTCTTACTCCTGGGAACAGGGCAAATCATTTTCATCTGTTGTAGAAAGTTGGGCCTTTGGCTAGGCCCGATGAGAGTAGCAAACAGTCCTTTTTCCATCCCAGCACGAAATGTCCAGGTGTGGTTCCCGTGGCAACTGTGGTGTCGCCGGCAGCAGTGGGTCCCACCAGCCAAAAGGCAACTGTGACCTTCCTAATGGGGCAAGAACCAGGGGGACTAGGTGGGGGGATAGGGGACATGGAAGAGTAGGCCTTCAGGTGCCCCTCCTTCCTGCTCCCAGCCCCCTGGCACATTGGCTTTTTGTCCTCAAGGTTTGCACTCCTGGCCTCTCCTGACAGAGACCCAGCTTGGTCATTTAGTGCCTTTTTTTAGGAAAAGGGATCAGAATCCACTGAAGTTGGACTTTCAACCCATTCTGGGTCATAGGTTTCAGGGAAGGTTGACTCAGCAACCTTCACACAAGGCTTGGGTGTAGGGCCACTTCTTGGAACTGCCCAAATTCCCCTCAGCCAGGTATGATGGCATTTTTTTCCCCGGAGAGTGAGTCCACCTCTGAGACTCCACCTCTCCTGCCAGCACGTGGTCCTCCCTGCATCCTTCTGGAGACTCATCCCTCCTGGGGCGTTTCTTATCTACTTACTCTTCATTCCATAAACAGGCCTATCAAGGCCTTGCTTCATGCATGGTTTTTCCCTAGACAAAATCAATTAATGTTTGTCCCATTATTCCCACCAAGCAAAATTTTCAGCCATTGAAAGAGAATGGGCTTGTCGTTTGGACCTCAAGCCCTCAGGAAGGAGTTCCAGACGATCCCATGGCCAGACCACTGGCGAATTTCCTATCACCCTTCAAACTCTGAGGCTTCCGCTCTATTTCGATGTCCACGGCCCCTTATTTCTACAGACTACGGAATAAGAAATCTTTGTTGATGAGTATTATGTAATGAAAACGTCCTAGCTGAAAAGGAACTCTGACCCAGCCCCTTCAAGCGGGGCCATAACTGGATATTTATTAACAACTCCTGTTGTCGATCGAAGTGTGTTTAACAGCAGCCTCGTGGGTTAGCAAGGCCACCTGCTACCAGGAAGAACTGGGTTTGCATTTCTCGAGTCAGCATTCACTTCACAATCTCAATAGCCTTGACGGAGTGTGTTCTCATTCCCCGTTTTCATGTAATGATCTTTTCCTCATCAAAGCCCAGCATCAGACTTATGTGAATAAGTGTTCATCCTTTATGTGTCCTCGGAGGCCAGCCAGACCCTACTGAAGGTACGTGACAATAGCCGTTCTCTGCTCCAAGTGAATGTGATACAGAAAGGTTTTCTTTTGCCAAATTCACTTACCTCAGTCGCTGGGAATGTGTGGTCATTAATACCAGGCGTGTCTGAAGTTTACCTTGACACCATCCAGGAAGAAAGTGTCTATTAAGGGGATCAATAGTGTTAATAAGACTGCAGAGGGGACTTTGGCCTAGATTAGAGTAATAGCTGGTTAAAGACCCATCATAATTAATTATAATAATAGACACTGCCAAATACAAATAAGAGTTGACTGTTAATTACAGCCGATTGGAAATAACCCTATTAAATCATTGACACAACACCAGCTGAGTGCTTACTCTTTTGAAGACGAACTTGGACAGCATTCATTTTTTTCATCCTTAAATACTCAAAAGACCCTATTAAGTGGATAAAAAGACAAATCACAAACTGGGGGAAAATGTTTTCAAATCACACATCTGACAAAGGCCTTATGTCGAGAATAAGAACTCTCAAAACTCAACATTAAAGACAAGTAACACAATTAAAAACGGGCAAAGGATCGGAAAGACTTTTTCCCAAAGAACATACACGAATGGCCAATAAGCACATGAAAAGATGCTCAACATCCTTAATCATTAGGGAAATGCAGATCAAAACCCCAATGAACTATCACCTGGCACCCACTAGGATGGCTGTAATAAAAATAATAATAAGTGTTGACAGGGTGTGGAGAAATTGGAGCCCTCATACATCGCTAATGAGAATATAAAATGGAGCAGTCACTTTGAAAAGTTTGGCAGTTTCTTAAACATGTAGTTCCTGGATCTCCCAGCAATTCCACTTCTAGATATGTACCCAGGATAAATGCAAACATATGTCCACAAAAGACTTGTACACAGATGTTCATCAACATTATTTGTAGTTGCCAAAAAGTGGAAACAATCCAAACATCTATCAGCGATGACTGGATAAACAAAAAGTGGTACTTCCATATAATAGAATATTATTCAGCCATAAGTAAAAATAGTGACCCATGATACAACATGGACGTACACTGAGAATATTAACGGAATAAAAGAAGCCAGACACAGAGGACCACATATTGTATAATCATGTCCAGAACAGGCCAATCAGTAGGGACGGAAAGTAAACTAGAGGTTGCCAGAAGCTAGAAGGAGGGAGGAATGGAAAGTGGCCGCTAATGGGTCCAGGGTTTCTTTTTGGGATGATGAAAATGTTCTATAATTGATTGTGATGATGGTTGCACCATTCTGTAAATATGGTAAATCCACTGAATTGTGCACTTTAAATTGGTGAATTGTATGGTCAGTGACACTCTTAATAAAGTGATTTTTTTAAAACCTCAACATTAAAAAGAAATGCCATCCAATTAGGAAATGAGCGAAAGACATGCACAGACGTGTCACCAACGAGGATGTACAGATAGCAAATAACCACATGAAAGGATGCTCAGCATCTTTTCAAAATCCAAAGTAGAGAAACGGAAGCTAAAGCCACAATGAGACATCCCCCTACACCTCCTGGGATGGCTAAAATGAAAAATAGTGACACTGCCAAACTGGCGAGCCTGGGGAGAAACTGGATCACCCCCACATTGCTGGTGGGAAAGTGAGATGGTACGGCCACGCTGGAAAGTGGTGTGGCCGTCCCTTTGAGCGCCAATGCTGGACTTCCCATATGACCCAGCTGTGACACTCCTGGCCTCATAGCCCAGAGAAAGGAAAGCGTATTTTCACTCAGAAACTCGTGCGCAAATGTTCACAGCAGCTGGATGTGTCATAACTCAAAATCGGAAATTTCCCCAGATGTCCTTCAAACTAACGGTCAAGCAAACGATGCTCCATCCGGGTCATAGACCACTCACTGCTCAGCACTAACAAGGAGGGGGCGATGAACTCCCTCAACAACCTGGGTGACCCTCGAGGAAATCATGCTGAGGGAAGAAAGCCGGCCTCAACGGGAATACTGCACGATTCCATCTATAAGACAAACGTGAAATAACACAATCAGGGAGATGAACAGATTAGCGGTTGCCGGGGGTTGGGGTTGGGGAGCGGTGGCTGTGGTTGTAACGGGGGAGCACGGGGAGGCTCGGCACAGTAATACCTTGATTGTGGGGGCGATCACAGGCGGCCACACGTGGGATCTAACTCCCAGGCCTGTACGAGCACACACACGTGCACGAGCCCATGGGAAGCCGGTACAGTGTGAGCGAGCTCTGTCAGCTAGACGCGCATCAGTTGCCTCTTTCCGTGTTGTTGTCTAGTTACAGTGATATTCCTGTTGGTGACAACTGGGTACAGAGTGTGCAGGACCTCCCTGCACATCTCTGCGACCCGCCTGTGCCACCGTAAGCACTTCACAAGAAAACATTTTGTAAATAAAGAACCAAATCCATTCTTGAGAGCCAGCGATGCACTCAGCACCGTGCCTGGCCCTGGAGGTCACCATGGAGAACGCGAGAGACGCACAGTCTCTGTCCTCGGCAGTTCGTTTGTGTTCTTGAGTGATGGAATGGCATGTCTTTCTTTCTTTTTCTTCTTCTTTTTTTAAATCTACTAGCTTTCGGTTCTTTATGGATATTTCACTTTGACCTTGGGATGGTAAATGCCAGAAGCCGTTCCGACGTACGTGCACCTGGCACCCCTACCCCGTCCTGACTCAGCCTTGACGGTGAGTCATAAGGTGAAAGTTTTCCTCTTCTGTGGGCAGAGGCAGAGTCCCACTGGTGTCACCTGTTGTCACCCCAGGGCGTGCCGGGTGTGGCTGACTGGCACTCGTTCTCTCTCTTCACTGTTTGAAAGAAAAATGGTCAGAGAGGGTCTGGCTTTTGCTGAGGAACCCTGAAGACTGTACACAGTAGAGGGGTCGCTCCTCAAGCCTTTCAAAGGTGACCTGCTGGAACTTGCACCTTAGTTGGAAGGAGCCAGCTATCTGGGTCCCTAACTCAAGCAGCTACCAAGGGCAGAGCCGGCGCGAGACGTCCGAAGCTCTTTCTGAAGCTGGTTTGGGCAGGTAAGAGGCAGTGAATGAATGGCCTGGGGGTTTGTCACCTGTGCCCAGCAGGGAAGTGAGTGAATTCTAAAGCAGTGTGAGCTGAGAGGACCCTGGAACCCAGTCAGATTTAGAGAAAAGTTGATAGAGAACTTTAGAAAATTAGAGAAAAGTTTAGAGAATCTTTCTAGTTTCTCTACTTACAGAACTCATAGATGCTCATTTTTTAAAATCCCAGGAAAAAAAAAAAAAAAAAAACGTAACACAGGCAGCGAAATTCAGTCCACTCTGTGTGTGTGCATTTTTCTTTCGTGAATTTCCTTGAGATGTATTTAATTTCATTGAGGGGTATAAATTCACCTCTTTAAAGCCTTTGATGTATTCAGTCATCTCACCATGGTCGATTTAAGAGCATCTTCATCAACTCAGAAAAGAAGCCTGTGTTGCACAATGTGAATGTACTTAATGCTACTGAACTGTATACTTAAAAATGGTTAAAATGCTAATTTTTTTATAGTTTACTACAGTGAAAAAATAGAAACATCATACCCTTTAGTATCACCCCCTATCTCCTTTCTCTCAGCCCTTAGCGACCTCTAACGTCCCCCTAAGGCCTCTGTACATTTGGTCCACTCTTGATTCTGGCATCAGAAGGCCCGGTCAACCCAGGCGTCCTTCTCGGAGCCCTCCTTGTGTGCCTGGCACATTGTGGACCGTGCTGGGTGCTGAGGGACATTCAGATCGGGGCCAAGCCCTGGCATGCAGGAGCTCCCACCTCCCTATGAGGGAGCCTTGGTGTGAAGGGATGCAATTCCCACCAGCAGTACAGGGGATACGTGGGCAGGTGGCTGGGAAGAAGAGGTCTAAAGAAACAAACTTGGGCTTTGACCTTTGCTTGTGGTTTAAAAAAGTCTATAGTTTTAACAAAGGTGATCAGCCGCTATGTCTAGAACTGTGCTGCCCCCCATTCCACCCCCCCCAAAATGAATGAGCGCTGGTCCCTGCACCCTGGGAGTCTACTGGCAAAGAGGCGGTGGGGTAAACGAAGTCTAAAAGAAATATGGCCTTTCTATAAAGTGCCAGAGAGCACAGAAGGGGGAGTGATGGACTTTATCTTAAAGGTTCATCTGCGCTGTGCAAAGCTCACACGGTGTCTCCAGGGCAAGGGAAAGCTGTTAATGGTTGGGCAGGTCCGGTGGAAGGCCAGGCTTTCTGCGCGCATCACCACCAATGACCCTCGAGGGATTCTCGAGGAAGGTCTTTGTGTTCCCATTTCACAGATGGAGGGGCCTCCCTACCTCCCTCATGGCTCCCTTGACCAGTCTGTGCAGCTCCTTAAGGAGAGAGTCGGTGATGCACCAAGTGCCGGCACTAGAGGGTGCTGCGGGCCGCCCCGCCGCTAGTAATTCACAGCGGGTGCTGATCCGGTGGGCGGGTTCTCAGACTTGGGTCATTCGTGGGCATCTGCAAGTACCTTCCGTGCTGTGATCTACTACTTAATATTTTCCTTTAAACTCCCTTAGAACTTTTTCAATATCTGTCCTCACGGGAAACCATGATCTCTTTGCCATAAACTGAATAATGTAAACTTCCTTCAAAAATCCCGTTAACTGTTTAGAACAGTGCCTAGTCTAGAGAAAGAGGGCGAATCTAAAAATAAAGCTATTCGAACAAAACCTGTCGGTTCGCAGATCCCCTGCAGCTTGTCTCATAGATCGCCAACACGGGAATGCTGTCCTGGGCTTCGAAAACCGGACAGCAGACTGAGGTCGCCTGCACACACAGTGGTTAGGATCAGAAGGACTCCTTCCCTTAGCAGGTGGAGGAACTGAGGTGTTTGGAGGAGAAGGGACATACCCGAAGTCACACTGTTGCTCTCAGGGTCAGAGCCAGGCCTGGGGCTGGGCCCTGCCTCCCCCTCCACCACACAGACACTAGAAGGCCTTCAGGACGTTGGAACCGAAGAGTGATGCACACATGTGTCTCAGCCCCTCTGGGGGTCCCCAGTGCAGGGAGCATCCTTATGGAGCGTATGGAGCCCTGGGGTGAGAGTCAAGAGCCATAGGGGTGGTTGGCAGCCAAGACCACTGATGAGCAACTAGCTCAGCTTCTGAGGTCCCTTGCCCTGAGGGTCCGAGGCAGGGCATGGCATGGCATGGCATGGTGATGCAATCTCTGGTCAGCGCACCCCCAGCTACGGTCACTGACTGACATATACTGGCATCCACCAAGGAGCTATACCTACACTGGGATGGGATCTTGGGCTGATCCTTTGATCCCTCTTGTCAGAGCTGGAAAACACTGAGGTCACCCCCACCCTTGGGTTACCCATGCAGCCAAATCAAGTGAGGTTCTAAGAGGCCCGATGGGGCCCAAGATCAGTGGCACTGGTTCAGCACCCCTGGACCAATGAACCCCCACCGAGGCCAAGACAAAAACGGGCAAATTCCTCTCACTGGCCCCTCACAATTGTCACGTTGAGATATGATTTAGTTTTATTATTTTTTTATAATCTAGAGGGTTATATGATATTTTGACCTAAATGATACGTGTTAGTTAAGTTGAGAGAAGCTTATACAGCAGATAGTGCCCCGAAGATCTCCATGGATCAACACAGTACAAGTTCATTTCTCGCTTCCCCATGACAGTCCAATTGACAGCTGACGTGTACGCAGCTGTGGCAAGCCAGGCGTGGCAGTAATGAGTGGGCTAGACATGTCCCTCTTCCTTCCCTCCGGCAAGGACACTCATCCACGGCCTTTGTCATCTCTCCTCAGTATTGTACCTGGAAGGCTCCGTTCTTGTGTTTGAGGACATCTTCAGACTGATCGCGTTCTACTGTGTCAGTAGGTGAGTAGGCTTGGCCCCACAGCAGGGCATCTGGGTGCAACAGACCTGCATAGCAACCTTGGGTGCGGGGGCGGGGAGTCACGGGGAAGCCCCCAGAAGGAAGGGTGCAGCCCACAGGATGCGGACAGAGGGGATAGTCCCTGGCTCTGCCCTGGTGACCATGCAGAGAGATGCTAGATCTGCTGCTTTCTCAGACCTATAAGGACCCCTCCACCACCACCTGCCCTTTGGCTCATTGCCCATCAACCCAGGTCCCTGCGCTCAGGCTTCCAGGTCAGCGTGGAGCCCTGTGCGGACCTGATGTGCCCCGTTGCGGGGGTTAGAGAAGGGACTTCCTGTAGGGGCAGCAGGAAGGGCTGATACCCAACGTGGGAGAGAGCTTATGATTGTGCAGCAGCTGCTGGGTGGAGCGGGTGTCTGGTAAACACCCTCCGAGCTGCTCTACTTACTCAGAACCGGTTGCAGGTCAACAGGAATTTAAAACTCCATTTTGGTGCCAGAAGCCAACAGCTTAAGCTGCGTTGACAAGGGTTGGCTAGAGGCTGGGGAGGATGTCACGGGTCCAGGGCTCCAGGCCCACTTCTCCCTGCTTCCAAGAGACCCTTCTCGCTGCTTCTGATGAAAACCACACTCAACCCAGAACACCGCCCCTGCCTACCAGGACCCTCCTGGGCTGCGTGGGCAGGACAGATGGTGCTGATAATACTGGTTGCTAACAGCCGCCGCCTAGTGAGGGCTCTCCAGGTCCCCAGCACGAAGCATTCTTATTACCCCCAGGTCCCCAGCCCTGGTAATAAGCGTTCTTATTACCATTACCGTTTTAGATCTTGCAAACAATTATCATTTCTATTTTCTAGATGAGGAAACTATCACAGAGAAGTAACTTGCTCAAGGTCTCACAGCTAGTGAATGGCAGAGTAGAGTTTCAAAGCAGATAAACCTCCAGGGTCCATGATCTTTGCTACAGGCTCCCCACTGTGCACATCCTGCAATAGTGCTGACGGCCCTGCACATCCCTCTAGCCCACAAGGCAAAGCATCAGAGGCCCCTGGCCCTTTGTAAGTTACGACATATCAGGGTCTCCAGGAGACAGGCCTCTCTTGTTCTGAGACAGTCTTACCTTAGTAAAAGGTGCCTGGCCTTGTGTTTAGCACATTCTAGATGCTATGAATGAATGAATGAATGAATGAATGAATGACAACATAATTGCAGAACACAGGACTTGAGCAAGTTACTTAATCCCTCTGAGTGCCAACTCTCCCTCCTGTAAAATGCGAATGATAATACCCACTAGAGAGATGCTGGCGGGGAAAGAAGATAAAGCACACTGCCTGGCACCCAGTAGGTGCTCTGGTTCTGTTTCCACGCGTTGGAGCGGGTGCTGGGGGAACAGCTTCCTTGTGCAGGGAGATCTGGGGCCGTGGTCGCTGGGCTCACACTGTCATCCCCAGCCCTCCCTCCTATGGCTGGAGTTTCTCCCATTCCAGAAAAGCAGGTGCCTGTTCGCTGCCCTCGAACACTCAGGGAACCCACAAAGTCACAGGGCACAGAGCCTGGCATTCCTATATTTCGGGTAGGAGGTATCAGCTCCAAGGCCACCTCCAAGGAAGGAGGTGTCACAGGAGGAAGAGCCCCAGGCTGGCAGTTGGAGACCCACGACCAAGCTGCGTAACCTGGGGCCAGTCCCCGGCCTTTCCTGGACCCAGCTGCCTCATTTACCAAGGGGTGGCAGCGAAGCTGGAACACCAGTGTGCTAGAGCTCCGTGGGTCTAGAATTCTAAGACCCTGCCCTGCAGACACCTTCAGAACCAAATGCCCCGGGGCGGGGCACGTCTCACATGACGACTCTGTGCTGCATCTTACAGGGCCCGGCACAGACGGGCATTTGGATCAGTGCTGAACGCCCCTGTGATAAATGCCAGTCCTCGCTCCGAGACCTGTGTCCTCAACCCACGCTGAGCTGTAGGCCCAGCCCACCCTCCTTCAGAGAGCTCGCCGCCCAGTGGGCACTTGGGACCCCTGTGGTCTGGGCTCGATGTCTGGTCCTCAAGCCCAGTCCCCATGACGCACAGACCAGCCCCGAGACAGTCACACGGCAGGATGGGGACTTCGTCCGAGCAGAGGCCCGGTCCTTCTCTGCCCAGCACTCCTCCTAGAGCACAGGTTCTGCTTCAGGGTGCTCACCTCAAACCTGACGCAGATCCTAATGCTCCAGGCTGCATGGTGGACTGGTGAGGGCCCTAGTGAGGGTTCCTGGACCTAGCCGAGTCCCACAGTCACCTGGGGAGCCGGGTAAAAGTATGACTCCTAAGGCCACCCCAGAGATTCTGACTCAGTGGCCTGGGGCAGGGAACAGGGCTCTGCATTCATATAAGATTGTATGTATAAGCCTGTCTGCTAACCAGGGCTGGGGAGCTGCTCCCAGAGAAAGGACAGTAATAGCTTAGCTGGGGGTCTCCGAGAAGCAGACTTTGAGAAAAGGATTCATGTGCAGGTGACACTAAAGGACTTGCCCCTGAGGAGGAAGCAACAAGGGAGTGGGGGGCAGGATGGGGACAGGAAAGAAGCCCAGCAAGGATGTGATTACAGGGGCCATCCCAGCCTCAGCCCGACCCTGCAGGCAGCGCTGGACCACAAAGAGGACCTCAGAGTTGGCTACTTTAAGGCCACAGGACTGGACTTTTGTCCCCTGGGTACACCCAGTCATGTGTGGCTCTCCACAGGGCCAGCAGGGCAGGCGGTGAGGCTCCAGCATGGCAGGACAAGCCTCTGAGGGTCATGGGTGCCAGCCCTCAGGAGCAAACCCCACAGAGGCTGGGTGGTGGGTGCGCTGGTGAAGACTGGGCGGCTCAGTAGCGGTGACTGTGGCAACCAGCTCCTGTTGACAAGGTGTCAGTGTTGAGTCAGGCTTTGTGGGTGCGCTGCCCACAGTTTTTTCTGACCCTACAGAATAGGTCCTACTGGGGAGCTATTCTCAGACTCGCTTCATGAGGCAGATGACCCCTCCCCGGGTATGCTGCGATTCAGACTCCAAGATCTTAGCAGAGTGCCTGGCACTGAGTGCCCCAGACCCAAGCATGTTCTTACTGCTGTTGTAGATGACGACCTGCCTCACTTTGCCCGGCTGAGTTTTTAGCCAGATCTGAACCCAAGGGTGTCTGACTCCTGAACCCACACAGTGTATAGGGCCTGAGGCCAGCGCACGTGTGAGTTGCTACCCTCCAGCCCCGCCAATCCTCATACAGGAGGCAAAGAAGAGCAGGAAGAGAGTCCTAGGTAGAGGAAACGGCCTGGCAGTGGGGAAGCTATGGCACCCTGGGGCCTTTGTGGGGAGAACCGGACATATGGGTGCGAGATAAGGTGCTTTGAAGGCCTTGAAGGCCGTGCCCAGGAGCTATGGGGACTTCCTTCTGCAGGTGCCTGAGCCACTGCTCACAGTCAGACTGCACTTCAGCTGGGTGACAGGGCTGCAGAGGGGGGCCAGACTGAAGCAAGGGGAGGGTGGAGACCAGCCTGGGCCGCTGCAGCCCTCAAGGCCCTCTGTGGAGGCGGCAGCCCAGGCAATGGATGGAGAACCAAGAAGGGTGAGGCAGCCCCTCTAGGGATGAGTAGGGGGATGGCAGGACACCTGGAGAAGCCAAGCTCCTACCCTGGGCTACAGGAGGGTGACCACCCTGGATGATTCGGGAGTGCTTACTCCACTCTAGGCACTCTGCCGAGCCCCTTGTGAGGGAGGTTCATGAGTTCTGGTTCTCAGACACCCTGGATCAGGAGTCAGTAGCCTTACAAAGGGGATGTAATTCACCAAAATGAGGAAGGAAGGGAGGAGCCTCTTGGACCTGCCCTTTCTCCGAGGCATCCAGGCACCAAATGCTGTGACTAAGCTGCCACCTTCCTCCTGGCAGGAGGAGGGGGTGTGGGCTTGTCCTTTTTGCCTTTGAAGAAAGCTTTGATCACCATCTGGAGCTGCCTCCCCAGCCACCTCAGCCAGGAGCCACCATCTTGCCTTTGGATGGTCCTGGTGAGCAGGGCAGAGGGAAGGAGCCTCTCTGCTGCTCAGAGACCTTGAGAAGTGCCCTTGACTCATTCTCCTGGGAGGAGGAAGAGACACAAGAGCTCCCACTAGGTGCAGGTCGAGCTCCCACTAGGTGCAGGTCAGTGGCGCTTCCTATACCCCCAGCTCATTTGATTCTCAAAATGACCCCATAAGAGGGCATCGCCTCCCCACTGTCAGACCAGGAGCTGGAAATGACACCATACTGGCATGGCTTCACCCCAAAATGAGTTCATGCTCTGCCATCTCCAGTGGGTGACTTGCAAAACCACAAAAGTCACCCAGGATCTATGAGGAGACGGAGCTGAGGGGCCATCGGCATGAAGGGGTTCAGATATTGCTCTCTGAAGATGCAAGTGCTCTTTGGAAGTGCTCTGCAGGTCACCCCCAAACTGCAAGACCTATGAGACTGCCAGGCCCCCTAACAAACTAGCCTGTGCCAAAGAATTATAGAGTGTTTTTCAGTCTGCGGGTCCCAACCCTTAGGAGGTGTTGTATAAAACAAAAATATATCTGTTCTTTGCTCAGATGCCTAACGCAGAGCTTCTAAAGTCCTAGAATTTTCTGAGTGGTGGGGTGTCTCTCGTTATTCGGAACGAGCCCTGTTGAATCACACCTGAGTGTACACTAAGAGGTGACACGGACAGGGTGGGACTACAAGGCTGGAAGTGTCGGCCCCTCCCGCTGACCCCCCAGCTGAATGCACCGGGCTGCTGGGAGGGTGGCGAAGCTCCACGTCCCTTCCCCGAGACCCGGCCTGTGCGCCATCTCCGCCAGGCTGTTCCTGAGTCTCCTCCTTTACACTAAACCAGTAAAGGGCAGCAAAGTGTCTCCCTCACTTCTGAGAGCCATTCCAGCAAACGGTCGGACCTGGGGAGGGGGTCTCGGGAGGCCCTGGCTTATAGCAGGTGGCCTGGGATTCGCAATGGGCAGCTGAGCTGGTGGGACTGAGCCCTTAGCCTGTGAGGTCTGCACTAACCAGGCAGTTAGCGACAGAACGGAACTAACTTTAGGGACACTCCCCATTGGTATGGGGGGAACTGGTTGTTGGTGTCAGAAAACGCCCCAGAGGAGGTCATGATATCAGATGAGGGGGTCACAACTGGCTCCTTTTTTCCTGAAAAATTATACTAGACTGCAAAAACAACAAAGCGTGTGTCTCAGGTCGCTGGGGTAAGTCTTGCTGTGCTGCACTCTTGTTTGGGTTGTGCGTGTGTGAGGCGTGCACACCGCATCATGATGCCGAGTGTGGTTCCTCCTGGCTGTCATGGTCTGAAGTTTGAAAAACCCTGTGAGAACAGAAGCCTCCAGGGAGGCGCATTTGCACCCTGGGAGGTGTGTCAAGCCGACCCAGCAGAGTGTGCGTGTGTGTGTGCGTGTGTGTGTGGCAGGAGTGAGGGGAGGGATGTTAGAAGTTTTAGAATATTCTAAAACTTCCATTTTAAAACTTCCCATTTTTGTGGATACGTTTTGTTGAACTTAATAGTTGATAAGGAAATATAAACATCCTACATCTCTAGAGAGGTGCTTGAGTTTTGTTTTTATCGATAACTTTTGCTTTGGGGGCCATGAACCCTACCCAAGGCTGCGTCTGTCAGGATCCCCTTGAGAGTTGTTTAAAAATATGAAATCTATCTACGGCCATGCCACCGTGAACAAACCCAATCTCCTGTGATCTCGGAAGCTAAGCGGGGCCGGGCCTGGGTAGTCCTTGGATGGGAGACCACCTAGGAAGACGAGGTGCTGTAGGCGTAAAAATAAAAATAATAATAATAATAAGAGATTGACAGCTGACAAAGCCTTTCTTTGCAATCTGTGAGATCAACCAAGGGTTGCTTCACCTAAAAATAAAAAATGAAAATGTGGAATCCTGGCCCACCCCCAGACCTGACACTGGCTTCCTGGGTGTGTATCTGGAACTTACATTTCTAGCATTATCCCTAGGGGATTCTGATCCAGAATTAGTTAATTAATTAATACAAAGGTATTAATGCCTACCCTTAGGGTTGCTGTGATATACTAATACTAATACTAATACTAATAATATCATGTGATGAAAGGCCTGTAAACACCCAGCACCTAGCACATAGTAGATGCTCAATAAACACCCCCATCCTGTGCGTGCTCTTCCTTGGATTGGAGGGGGCAGAGCCTGGGTGAAATGTTGAACTGGGTGATGCAGGGGGAGCAGAGAGGGATGAAGCCCTTAAATACCACTGGGTCCTGGAGAAGGGGGAGGTCCATGGCACGGCCTTGAAGGAAGTGAGGAATCTAAGCAGGCACGGGGTTGGGGGACATGGAGGACGTTCCATCGATGCAGAGCTCAGAGGTGGGAGTGAGCAGGACACGTTCACTGTGGGAAACGCAGCGGGACACTGGGAGGCCCCTGAGTTCGAAGGCAGGATCTCCGATGGGCAGAAGTCGGGAGCAGGCTGGGGAAGGCCCCGATGCTGGGATTCCAGGCTGGGGAGTGATCCACAGCCCCCCATTGCAGTGTCTTGAGCAGCAGACCAAGGAGGTGGGTGAGGGGGTGTTGGTGATTGCCCTGGTGGTTGGAGAAGGGCATCAGGTGAGCTGAGTACCCTGCTGGCCATCACAACATACTGCCAGCCAACCAGGCAGCACCGAGATAAACTCTGCCACCCTTCAGAATTAGAAATGGGGGTACGGCAGGGCCTGAGGCAAGGGTGGAGCACTGAGGGCCAGTCCAGTCTGGGTCTGGGCCTGGCCTGCCCGAAGACACTGACCTGGGGCCCTGGAGGCCTCAGGTTCATGGGGAGAATTGTTCAACTTTGAGATTGAAAGAAAATGCAAAGGTTGGTGGGCAACGCCACCTATCAACAGTGGGGAAGTCAAAGGCCCCACCCCAGGAACTCGTAAAAGGGCCCAGAATCTTGGGACACCCTCCTCCATCCTGATCTTCTATGAACAGAAGCATCTCCCCACCATGACAGCACTTCCCTCTATGGGGGTGGCACCCCGAAATTCCTCACAAGCCTATATGGAGACCCGAGGTGGCCTGGGAAGCTCCCTGCCAGCCCACATCAGGCAGCCTTGCCCTACCGTCCCCCATCCAGGTCCTGAAGTTGGCAGGGGCCCACTGAGCAAATTCTCTCAGGCGTGCACTGAGCACCATGGGGACATCAGGGACCTGAAGACCTCTTCCCAGGAGCTCTCAAGGCTCATGCAGTGTTAACAGGGAGGAGAGAAGCTCTCTGCACAGCTCAGTGAGGCACGGTGAGGGCCGGAGACAGGAGAAAGTGGGTTACTAGCTCTACGAAGAATAGTGCCTTCGTGGAAGGTTCCTGGTCTTCCCAGGCCAGGACACCCCAGGAAGAGCCATGACCCCCCATTCCCATGGAGGGTCCCCAGCATCTCTGGGTCCCTGGAGCCGGTACCTGGATCCTACTGGACACTCCCTCAGCCTCAGGGCATTGCCCCTCCACCTCAGAGAAGTCTCCAGTCTGGGCAGAGACCCCCAGCAGGTTTGCTGGGGTTCTTCCTTTAAGGGCTATAGGGCCAGGAAAGGACACGCGGAGTGACCTCCCACCCCTCATGACTCCACAGAGATTGACTGCCCTTCCCGCTGAGGCTGACACAGGCCATCCTTGAGGCTAGCAGCTTCACAGACCTCAAGACCATCTCAAACCTGGGCCTGGGTAAGTACTGTCCCCTGGGGTCAGGGACGTGTCAGGGCTCAAAGAAATGGGGCCCTAGAGCTGTTCCTGCTCCCTGCCTGTGCAGGAATGGCCCCTCAGGCTGAGACCAAGCTGGATCCGGAGTCCCAGCTCCCAGGGGACCACCCACACCCCAGCCCCAGGCTGCTAAGCTGCTACTTCAGGGACATTCCAAGTGGCAACTTTCAACAGCTGCTCAGGGGGTCTGATGCATGACCTCCTTGGGTCTGAGGGAGCAGGGGCTGGTCAAGGCCACGGTGGCTGATCTATTCGGCAAGGCTCCAGGAGAGGCAGAACCGAACGCCAGGGTCCTTAGTGGTGGCCAGAGAGGCAGGTCCCAGCAACCGCCACAGCCCGGTCCCACCCTTGTCAGAAGGAGAAGTGCAAACATGGCCATGGTCATGAACTGAAGTGTGCTCCTGCAACCCTCTCCCCAACCCCGCCGCCTGCCTGCCTCCTACCCCTGCCCAACCAACTGACCCAGAGAACAGCCCACCTTGCCCCTAAATCATCTGACATTCTGAGGGATGAAGAGGGGAGAGGGGGAAAAAGGAGAAGAAAAGGCAAGAGCACTCACTTCTGGTCCGGCCTGTCTGTCCACAGAATAGTGGAATCGCCCCTCATTCCCTGGGCCCTGGTGTCAGGCTTCATGTGGTGTTAATGGGGAGGAGAGAAGCTCTCCGAGTGCTCTGCAAGGGTGAAAGTGGCCAGCGCTGACCTCTTGCTAGGGCCTGGCCACGCTGGCCCTTGGGAAGCCAGGCCAGCCACCTCTGAGGGCTCCAGCTCCTAGGCTGAGGCAGGCTGTGTCGATAAACAACATAGTTAATCCATAAGTCTTTATCAAGACGGAGCCACTCATGGGACACTGCCCTACATGCAGCTGAGCAGGGTGCCCGGAACAGGGGACAACCAGCTCACCGGTGCTGGTTGAGTAGAAGAAGCAATGATCAAGAGGGCAAGGCCTGGTCATAGAGGGAGGTAAGGGCAGACCTGGGGTCAGAGAAGACACCCCCTGGTTCCCAGGCCAGGCTGCTGCCCACCACCCAGAGCGGGCTCTGAACAGCAAAGCGAGAGAGGCCACAGGGAGCTCGTGGTTGGAGATGAATAAGTCGTCCAGGCCTTGGAGAGTCATTTACTGAGACCCGCCTGCATTCTAACCGTTTTACCTGCACTGGCTCGTCAGGTTGTAATCTCCACTTTACGACAGAGGAAACTGAGGCAAAAGAGGTCAAGGAACGTGTCCAGTGTCACACGGTCGTCCGTGGCTGAGCTGAGATCTGAGCCAGGCAGGTTAGCCACAGAGCCACCCTCTCTCTCTTGCATCCCCTTAACTCTTTACCCCGCCTCTCCCGGGACGGATTTGCCCAGTTTACAAACTGTCAGACCAGTTTTCATTTGGTATTGGAAATAAACGCTGAACTGACCCTCCCAGAAGTTTGCCTGTAGCAGGGGTGACAGTTTGGTAACTCCAGCAGTCCAAATGATGCCGCCCCCACCCCGCACTGAGGTCTAAAATGGCAAGGATGACACTGTCATTACACTGTCTTGCGTAATCCTGGTGTCTCCATTTTAAAGATAAAATAGCAAGTCTTCGCACAGCTACGAGACTTGTCAAGGTGCCCCAGGCGGAGAAAGATCAAAGCCAGGACAGCACCTGGGCTTTCTGGCTCCGGGCAGGGCCCCTCCCCTGCCCCTCGGCTGCAGCTCATGACCTTCTCAGTTGTCTTTGCAAGAACCGGCACTGTCCGGGCCCAAGTCTGAAGTGTGAATCCGATGGGCTCAGTCTGGGGAGGCTGACCTCTGAGGGGAAGGTCAAGCAGCTTTGGCCCTGCAGTGGGGTTCAGGCAGGCATCCCTGGGACGTTCCTTTCTGGACTAGACAAGCCCTCTGACCCGGGAGAGGCTGCACTGAAGTGGGGAGGGAGGTTGCCCTCTGGGAAGCCAATGGCAGGCAGATCAGATTCATCTGTGAGCGCTCACTTCCCGAGAAGGGACTTAAGTAAAACCCTGGAGGGACTCTGCAGCGTAGGAACCAGAGAGTTCTGATCAGACCTGATGTCCCCAGGGGCTGAAGGACATAAAGTGAGGTCCATCAGAGTAGTTTTTTTTTTTACCCGTGTTTGGTCCATACCCCCAATATATGGAAACTGGATCAGGGAGGGCACCTCCCGTCGGAGGCCAGAGGCCTTGGCTCTGACGCATGCGGGCCTGGGCCTCGCCAACCTTCCCCTGCAGGCGACGTAATAAATATGCAATGGGCAGCGTTTGCCAAGGGCCAGGACGCACAGGCACTGTGCCCAGCGTGTCTCGTATTGTTCTAGGAAGGGCGCTCTGGTGGCAAAGAACTGAAACTGAGGATTTAGTGAAAGGACACTGGGGAATTTCCCAGAAACGAAGCAGAAAGTCTGCCAAGCCGTGCAGGGAGCAGCCTCTGTTTCCCACACACAGGCCAGTGTCCCCATTAACACCTGGTTCCTCCCCCCACCCCACCCCGACTCCTCCACCCGCCAGGCTCTGACTCCCGCATCCCCACCTCCCACCTTTGCAATTGCAGTAAGTTTATGAGGCATGTGACACCTACCGCAGGTGTCCGCAGCGTCATTTTTCTCGCACTTTTTACCAAATGAACAGAATTGTATTAAACAATCGAAGAGTTGCACAAGCCCTACGGTTCGCACGCAGATGTGAGGCTGCTGAAGCAGAGCTGCTCCATGTGCAAGCTCAGCACCACGTGAGAGCCCGGGTCACTCGTGAGCTGACGTGGCTGTCTGAGTTCGGCCTTGGCAAAGCCAGCCCTGGAAGGGGCAGGTTATATAGGAACAGTCTTGGGGGCTACAAAACTAACGCAGGGAGCGATTCGGTGCTAAACTCCGTGCAGCCGAGCCTCACGGCTAAAGGGCCCCAGAGGAAGCAGTGACGACGGAGGGGTGGGTCTGCAGGCATTCTCAGGCCCTCGCCACGCACACGTGGTCCAAGTTGGAAAACTGTATTTCGGAAGGGCATGCGTTTTATAGTTCGCCTGCGTGTGCATGTAACTCGCTAGTTTCTTTATGTAGTGAGAATTTTCCTAGTTATTAAAATGTCGTTGGAGACTCCGGTTGGAATGACTGTCCAACAGCCCGTCTTGGGGATGCCACAAAAGTACTTCCTCGCCGAACTCACTGAACTTCGAAGCTGTCGCCACGGTGTCTGGGACACTTAGCTGCCTTCACTCCTCCCCTCCCTGTCCTGACACTCTCCGGGCTCTCTAAGAGTGAATGAAACCTTCACCATCTTTTTCCCCAGGACCTGCCCGGCCTAGGCCCTCTGAGGATTGTAGGAGCTGAGACCTGGCAAGAGGTGTCCCCAGGCAAGGCGCAGGAGGCCACAGAGCCAGCGAAACGCTCCCCAGTCTGAGGGCAGCACAGAGGCAGTGAAGACAGGGGCCCTTGGGGGAACGGTGGCAGCCGAGCCCAGGCCTGGCACAGGGCCATCGGACACAGATGCCCACAGCTTTGCTAATCACTAGCATTGCCTGGCGGTGTTCTGCTTTTCCTCTGGCCTTGGCGTTCTTCAAGCTGCAGAGAAAGTGACCTACTTCCCCCACCCCCTACCTATTTTTTTTTCTTTTTAGCATAAAGCCCTGTGGTGCTCTTATGATTCCCTAACAAGTCTCCAGGCCCCAAAGTGCAGCCCCTCAGGTCTCAGCTTCCCCCACCCCTCAGAGTGGCCTTGGCTTTGAGGCCTCTGCCTTATCAGGATGCAGCCATGAGGGCTGCCTTTGGGACAGAGGAGCAGTTTCTGGTCACCCAGGCTGAGCCTAAAGCTGAGCTGTGGGAAACATGTTGTTGTTATTGTTGTTGTTGTTGTTGTTGTTGTTGTTGTTGTTGTTTTAACCTGTGCATGACGGGCCCACCCTGCCATACTGAGGTCTAGCCACTTAGGGAGCTCCACGGCCCCATTTTTGCCTCCCTCCTCTCATTTTCTCGTCTCTTCATTCTTTAGACCTACTCCCAAGGTTCAGGTTGCTCCCACCTCGCCATCAACACTAACCTTGCCTGTGTCCCGCAATCAAGGGCCTACTATGCGCCCTGCATGGTGCCACGAGGAGAATGCATGGGGGGAGCCAGCGATGACCGTGATCTAGGTGGGTGGTCCTGGGAGTACCCAGGCACCGGTGGGCAGTTCTGTTCATTGTCTACCAGATGATGTCCACCTTCGCCCAAAGGAAGGGCTTACAGGAACCTGGTGTGAGCAGCCGGGGCCTCAGCTCACATAGGGGGCTGCTATCCAGTTCATCTCTGAGTCAGGCTGGCTGCCTGCTAGAACTTCCAAGGAGAGCACTTTGTTGGGCCTGTGTAGACAGGGCATAGTCCTTCCATTGCTTACTCACGGGGGCCAGAGCAGCTGTGTGCTCAGTGCCAAGCACCCGGGGCGGGGTCAGTAGCTTCCCACACAAGCCAAGTACAGGGCCCAGGCAACGGTGAAGAACAGCTTGGCTGTGTTGCGGGGGACCCAGGAGACTCCCCGCCTCCTTCCAGCACTCTGTGTCCTCAGGTAGTGGCCGTGATGTGCACGGAGCTTTGCAAACTGAAAAGAGTCATCTGGAAGGTTGTCATCCTTGTATCCTTGTTATTGTGGAGATAGCTGGCTGCGACACTCAGCATGCCAGACACAAGGTCTCTGCCCAGGTCAGGGCTGAGCCATGGGCCCCGAAGTCGCCTCTGAGGGGGATGCACATGGCTCACTTTTGGTCAGCTTCTCGGCAGCCCTTGGTCCTAGGATTACACCCCGACCACCCTGACTGGGTTATTGACCCCCTGGCCAGCAAGGGGACAGATGCTCGCATCCCTGAGAAGATCCATCCTTAGGACAGACACACACACGCTGCCCTTGGCCATCTTGTGATGCCTCCTTTCTGTTAGTGTCAAGAGCCTGTTGTGTTCTTACCACATCCCCAGTTGTGGGGTGCACACCACCCCCACTCGCCCACACTACCAGAGCAACCGAGATGGGAAGTGTCGCAAGTTCCGATGAAGGAAGGTCACGTAGCATGCGCAGCGGCTGAACCTATAGCCTTTAGATCTAGTCCGACCCGGTCCAAATCCCCGCTCCTTTACTCACCAACCCCGTGTTGGACAAGCTCTGTAGTCTCTCTGGGTCTCTTCTTCATCTGTATTATGGGAACAGTATCGGGACTTATGCCCAAGACCTGTGGTCAGAGGTCAGCGAGAGGATCCACAGAAAGCAAGGAGCCCGCACAGCACATTTGCTCTTGCTATGGTCCTGGATGTCATTTCTGGTAGCAAGGAGCGCTGAGTGTGAGTCTAGAGGCCTGGCTCCGTCACTCACTACGGGTCTCTAAAACTAAGAGGCAGAACAGACCTGGGTTCGCTGCTTGAGTGAGCTCAGAGTGGCTGCCAGGCAACTGAAATTGTCCTCAAAACACTGTGCCCTGCGCCCTTTTTGGAAAGTCCTGCACTTCCATCACATTCTCCACGGGGCTTGGTACTGGGAACCTAAAAACTCCTGAGCCGGTCGACCCCCAGTGTCCTTCCAGCTTGGATGTTTCGTGCCCCTCACCCAGAAAAAGCCTGGCGCTGACCAGCGATGCCTGGATCGGGACAGACTTGCTTTGCTGGCTGCAGCCGTGGGCTGGGTCCGTGAGGGCTAGGTTAGGAGGAAGGCATGAGCTCTGCAGTCCAGGAGACCCTGCTCACACACACACAGACACACACACACACACACACACACACACACACACACACGGGGGGGGGCCTGGGGCAGCTTCCTATGCTAACAACGAGATGGACCACAGTCAGAATCGTCATGCAGTGGACAGGGATTCCCCACTGGGAGGGTCAGGCCTGAGCTCACCAGCTGCAGCCCATATGCTTGTTCTGCCTCCAGAGAACTGCGGCGGCCAGGACGGGCCCCAAGCACCTTCCCCGTCGGGACCCCATTCTAAGGATGACTAGATGGAGGCCTAGAATAGTCAAGGGACATGCCCCAAAGCACCCAAGTGGCCAGCTGTGGAACTCTGGGCTTTCTGTCCCCTCCACGGTGGGCCCTCACACACAAAGGGACAGAGGTGAAGCGGAGCCTGTCACCACCGCAGCCTGGCCCCACCCCAGCACTGCAGGGAGGATCTCATGGGGCGTCCCCTGCTGATGCAGGAAGTGGTGGAAGAGGCTTAAACAGTCCAGGAGGGGAAAACAGCCCCAGGAGCAGTGAAGTAAAAGCTGAGCCGGCCCTCCCAGGGCCCTACACGCTCCCTCCTAATGCACCAGCCCCAGGACTGACGGCCTCTCCTTGTCTTCTTTCCACAGGCTTCTGGGACTCCTCGCTGAACTCCCGGCGAGCAGGTGGGAGCCCAGCGGAGCCCCAGAGAGACTCAGCCCCCAGGGCGCCTGCACCCTCCACCCTCAGGTCGGCTTCCCATTACGAAAACTGCTCCTGTGAAATCGAACTCAGCGTCGGAAATGACCGCCTGTGGTTTGTGAACCCCATCTTCATCGAGGACTGCGGCAGCGTCCTGCCCGCCGACCTGCCACCACCCCCTGGAAGCTGCCCCTCACACCCATCGCCCCCCACCTCAGACGCTACCTCACCCACCTCCAAGTGGGCCCCTCGACGCCCCGCGCCCCGTCCCCCGTCGGCCCCTCCTCATCCCCCCAGCCCTGCCCGACCTCCTCCTACCCCAGCTCCAGCTCTGGCCAGCCCTCTGCCCAGTTCTTCCCCAGTGGCTGCTCCCCCACTTCCAGAGGCTCTTCCTCCTGTAGCCCCAGCACCTGCCCCTCACCTGCCACCCCATGCCCCAGGCCCCCAAGACCATCCACGCCAGCCGCCCATGACAGCCTGCGAGAGGCTCCCATGCCCCCCCACAGGCCTGGGCCCCCTCAGGGAGGAAGAGGTAAAGCCGGGGGCAGTCCCCAGCCCCTTCCAGCAGGCCCTCACCCATCCAGGGCCAGGGAAAAAGGGCCTCCCCACTGCTCCTCCCAGACGCCGAGTCTCCGAGAAGGTCTCCCTGGAGGACCAGAGTGCAGGGCAGGTGGACAAGGGCATGACAGCAGAGGGGGACCAGCTGGGTCTCTCCAGGGCTTCCCTGCTCAGCCTGCCTCCCCAGGGGACCTCAGACAGTGCTGGGGACAGGCCTCCGAGGACCACAGAGCAAGGCCAGGAAGCCGTGGCCAAAGCCAGCGATCTGGGCAGCCTGCCAGAGCTACCGAGGAAGAGCCAGCAACCCCCAGTCCCGCCTCCCAGGAAAAAACGGGTCTCCCGGCAGCTGGCCTTCGTCCTCCCGAGCCCCTTAGAGAGCGCTGAGCTGTCTGCAGAGCAGGGGACCCTGAGAAACCCACCCCAGCCCACCCCGAGAAGACCAGAGCCCTGCCCCCCAAGCTGGGACGCAGAGCCTGCAAGCCAAGGCCAACGCCCGGCCCCACAGCACCCCGGAGTTCAAGGGCTCCCTGGCCTCCCTCTCGGACAGTGTGGGAGGACCCACCTCAGCCACGGATCAAGACTCCTACTCCACCAGCAGCACGGAGGAGGAGCTGGAGCAGTTCAGCAGCCCCAGCGTGAAGAAGAAGCCCTCCATGATCCTGGGCAAGGCGCGGCACCGCCTGAGCCTCGCAAGCTTCACCAGCGTCTTCCAGGCCTTTCTGTCCAATGACCGCAAGCTGTACAAGAAGCTGGTGGAGCTGGCCCAGGACAAGGCCTCGTACTTCGGCAACCTGGTGCAGGACTACAGAGTGTACAGCCTGGAGATGATGGCACGCCAGACCTCCAGCACCGAGATGCTGCAGGAGATTCGCACCATGATGACCCAGCTCAAGAGCTACCTGCTGCAGAGCACGGAGCTCAAGGCGCTGGTGGACCCCGGCCTGCACTCCGAGGAGGAGCTGGGTCAGTCCTGGGCATGGGCGTGGGTGTGGGTGGGCAGGAGGGAGGGGTCATCCTAAATAATCCACTTTTTCCCCCAAACTAACCAAACGAACCGCTCTGCTGTTCTGCCTCGTGCTTTCGGGTTCTGCCCAGGTGCCCAGTTAGGTGGTGAAAGAACCCAGCCCACATAAGAGGCTGGACGGGACACCCCTCTCAGGATGCTCCTGGTTTTACAAGGGAGACAAATAGCAAGGAACAATTTGAGGGAAAAGAAGGACCAGCTCATGTAGCTGCAGAGGGCCAGTCAGTCTCGGGTGGGAGTCCTGGTGGCGCTCAGAGGTGCAGGACCCATGGAGGGCCAGGCCACATTCCTCTCCTCCTGACCCTCCCTCTGGGGACAGGGTAGAGCCAAAAAGACTTCCCAAGAATATTTCCCTGCTGACACCCAAGGCAGCTGAGCGTGGCCCGGGGGTCCAGTTGATATGGATTCAAGTCCTTGTTCAGCCCCTAACTCGCTGAATGACTCGCACCATCAGAGCCTGAGTTGGTCCACCTTGAGATTGGGGACAATGGTGTGTACATTGCACAGTTGCTGCGAGGTCAGAGCTGACCAACTCCCGTTCTACTACATCAGCTGTCCTCAGCCTTTTTGGCACCATGGACTGGTGTTCCTATGAGAATCTAGTGCCTGACGATCTGAGGTGGAGCTGAGGCAGTGATGCTAGCGCTGGGGAGCGGCTGTGGTACAAAACAAAGCTTCGCTTGCTTGCTAGCCGCTCACCTCCTGCTGTGCAGTCCAGTTCCTAACAGTTACTGGGGTGGGGACCCCTGCACTAGATGATTAGGGCACCTGTTGGATAAGATGATATTTGGACAGTGAAGAGATAAGCCATGTGAATAGCAGTAAAATGACTTCTCCGGGCAAAGGGGATAGCAGGTGCAAAGGCCCTGAGGCAGGAGTAGACGTGGCAGGTAGTGGAGCAACAAGGGGGACACTGTGGCTGGAGCATAAGGACATGAACAATAGTGAGTGGGAGGGCTCACAGGGACAGATCACAGAGGGACCTCAAAGGGCACAGGGAAGACTTTGGCTCCTATTGTCCATGGGGTGGGAGCCTTTGGAGGGTTCCGAGCACAGGAATGTCACGGTCAAACATGCCATGACAGGACTACACTGGTTTCTGTGTTGAGAATGGGCTATACGCGGCCAGAGCAAGAGGCTTCTAACAAAATTCAAGCAAGAGATGACGGTAGCCCGAGCCAAGGTGGTAGCCGTGGAAGCGGTGAGCAGTCAGGCTCTGGATATACTGTATCCTTGAGACTAGAGCCGAGTGGGTTTGGGGATTGAAAGGGAGACGTCAAGGACAATCCCACCGAACATTTACGGGGCACCCGGGTGTTCCGCGTGGGGCTGCACAAGTTGGACACCGCACAGCTGCCTGTGAACGGTGCCCTCTGAAATCATGCACTAGTCGGCAGCCCTGTGAGAGTTTCATCCTGCCAGGCCCTGTGAAAGGGATTGGGATACAGTGTACCAGCCCAAGGACTCCTGTGCCAGCGTCTTCTCAGCGCTGCTTTCTGTTGAATGTACTACACTGTCTCGGGTGTCAGACTGCAAAGTGTAACCGCTGGGGCTGTGAGGGTGTCTTTCCAGGCTTCAGAAGATGGGGGTAGTCACACCACCATCAGGCATCGAGCCCTGGTGGCAGGATCCCTGCCGCTGGGGTCCTCACCCTCCCACTCTCCCCCTCACAGAAGCGATCGTAGAGTCCGCCTTGTACAAGTGCGTCCTGAAGCCCCTGAAAGAAGCCATCAACTCGTGCCTGCGTGAGATCCACACCAAGGATGGCTCGCTGCAACAGCTCAAGGAGAACCAGCTGGTGATCCTGGCCACCACCACCCCCGACCTGGGGGTGACAACCGGCGTGCCGGTGGTGCCCATCTTGGAGAATATCCTGCTGATTTTTGCCAGCATGCAAATGGCCTACGCGCCCGAAAAGAAGATCTCATTCCTGCTCACGACCTGTAAGCTCATCTACGACTCCATGGCCCTCGGCCACCCAGGTAGGCGGGCAGCCCGAGGGGCTGGGCTCTCTCAGGCTGCGACGTTGTGTGGGTCTGTGACTCCTCCCTGCCACGGCCTCCAGAGCCTCTGGAAGATGCTAGCTAAGCCTTTATGGACAAGGCCTGCTGGGGCAGGATGGGGCCTGGCAGGGATGGGGTCCTTGGGCACCCCTCAGGGGTTACCTGGGCACCAGGAGGAAGGCTGTGGTTCGCTGGCGGCAGGCGAGGAAGCCAGCCCATGCCATGCCTTGGTGTGAACTACAAAAAAGGCACTGTATTAGTTCCCAGGGCTGCTGGAGCAAAGTACCACAAATCAGGTGATTTCAACAACAGAAATGTATTCTCTCACAGTTCTGGAGGCTGGAAGTTGGAAGCAAGGTGTCAGTAGGGTCATGCCCTCTCTGAGGACTGTAGGGAATGATGTGTGCCAGGCCTCTCTCTCAGCTTCTGGTAGTTTCTTGGCCAGTGGCAGCACAACTCCAGTCTTCACATGGCACTTCCCCTGCGAGCACGCTCAAGGCCCAAATGTTCCCTTTCTGTGAAGGCATCGGTCACATTGGATCAGGGCGTGCCCTGATGTGACCTCATCTTAACTAATTACATCTGCTGCCATTCTCTTTCTGGAGCCAGGGTCCTAAGGGTTAAGACTTCAGTGTATGAATTTTGGAGGCAGCCACCTACATCGGTTAGCAGGTAGCATTGCTCACCAGTTAGCGATGCTGACCTGGTCAGGTAGGCCCGAGCCTAGCTGGGTCATCTCGTGGCTCTGTGGCCAGAGGGGGTTGTTTGGAGGCCAGCTGGTCTAGGATGGCCTCGCTCAGACGCTGAGTGGTTGACTGGCTGTTGACGGATCTGGAATGGGAATGACTGGGCCATGCATTTCTCATTCTCTGGAGGGCTAGCCCAGGCTCGTGCCCATGGCAGGTGGTCCAGGGGCACCCCTTGAACTGGCATGATGCCACTCTGACATGGTTTACTGACTCATTTAGTCATAAAACCAGCCCAGAACCTAGGGGCAAGAAACGAGACTTCCTTTTGATGGGAAGAGCTGCAAAGTCCCATTGCCAGGGCTGCAGATGTTAGGGAAGGAGATCATTGGGAATTCTCTATATTGCGTTCATGGCAACGCTGCTCCAGGCCGACAGGGACAGGCATCGCTGCCCCATGGTGCCCACCTTAGCAAACAGCGTGCTGGCTGGATGGGATCCCCCGGTCACCCCTTGCGGTTGGATGCCCTTCTGCAGTAAGCAACCTGTGTAACTGTGCGTGACAGCCGTGGTAACGGAGAGTGGCAGGATCGTTACCTGTGTAGCCACACGGTCGTGGGTTCAAATTTGTCACTTACTTACCTGTGTGACCATGAATGAGTTCCTGAACGGCTTAAGGCCCAGTTTCCTCACTTGAGGAAGCCGTTTTACAAAAAGGGGAAACTAAGACCCCTGATGGCCCAGAAGCCTCACTCGGTCAGTTACTCATGAACATTGGAAACAAGAGATGTAAAATGACCTCAACGCACAGCACCTAGTAGGTTCATCGGTGGCCGTTTTAGAACAAGAAGGGTTCTCTCCGCCTCCCTTGGGGACGGGCAGGCTAGTTCAGCCTCAGGCCAGGCCGACAGAAAGCATTGTCAGTAGGTGACTGGGGGAGGCTGGAAAAGCTCCCCTCACAGACCTTCCCCATCCAAACCTCCCATGTGGGGAATCGCTTCACCTGGGTCCTGCTGGGACTTGGGGTGAAGTCAAGGCCAAGGCCTGACCCTCCAGGCCCTGAGAGGTAGCAGGGAGGAGCTTTGGGCCTGAAAAGGGCAATTGCATTCTCAGCAGAGTCCCAGTTTGCTCAGGAAGCTCAGCCATTCCTGGGATTCCTTCCATCACCCAATGGCTTGGCAGTAACTTCAAACACAATGATTTTGCTGACGGTGGATTTGCATACGGAAAACCTGAGAGCAGGGAATGGGGGAGGAATGGCTAATTTTGAGAGAAAGAAAAGAAGAGAGGCTTGAGAGGGCACGCCCGACACCACATGTGCCCCCAAAGATCGGTGCAGCGAGGCTGGGTCTCTGCTGATGCAGAAGCCGGTGCCAGGCAGGAGACCCTGAGCCCAGAGATTCAGGGGAGGGAAAGGCCTTTGTGTAAAAATTCTCCATCAGTAACCGATGGGTTTCTCATCAACAAACAGCATGTTCTCCTTCTGGGGTTGGGTGAGCACTGGACTGTGAGTCCAGTGGCTCCCCATCTCGCCACTGCCTGTGGCAGGTCAGGGCTGCCCCACCTGGAGCCTCACCTTCTTCACCTGGGAGGAAGCCGGTTCTGCCAAGAAGAGCAGGGGCTTTGGGGTTTGTCTGTGGCCCGGGGTTTGAACTTTCATCACCTTCAGCTCAGAGGGTGGAGAGCATTCAGAAAACACCTAGGCAAGATAGGCCCCAAGAGGTACCACCCTTCCAGAACCTCCATCTTCTCACTTTTAAGATGTGGCTGGGAAGGCCTTTCTCGGTGCTGTTCTGAGGATCAGATGCCACCAAGTATGTGTGTGGGGTCCAGTGGATATTGGGATGCTGGGATGGCTGCCTCCCCACAACGTTCCCAAGAACACAGAGGCTGAACTCAAGCTGGGTTCCCGGAGGCACCCCAGGGGACACCAAAGGGACACTTGGCAGGCTGGGCCCCACGCTGGCTTCACCCCAGACAACCCTGCTTGTCCCTGTTTGACATAGTTTTTCACATGGGATTTTGGGTGAAATAACCAGTTTTGCTGCTAACTTTTTTGGCTTTTTTTTTTTAACCTTTCATTTAGAAATAATTTGAGACTTCAAAAACTTCAGGAATAGAAATAGTAGGTTAAAGGGGGGGCATCATATATCCTTTGTGGACTGTTAATATCTTATCCCATTTGCTTTGTCATTTATGCTCTCTCTGGACATACTTAGTTGTTTATTTCTGGGTCATATGAGGGTAAGTGACATGCATCTTGGCCCTTGACCCCTAAACACTTTTCTAAGATAGGGGCATTCTCTTGTAGAACCACAGTTAGGTTGTTTACTTCATAAACTTACACGGATATAACATTTTTACCTAAATGTTACCTGCTATCAGCATTCCAGGTTGTCACTTGATCCTTTCTGGCATTTCTTTCTCCAGGTGAGGCAGTCAAGGGTCGGGTATTATATTTAGTTGTCATTGTCTTCAACTCTTTTCATATGGAACGTTTTCAAGCCGCTTTCTTTGTCTTTTATGACCCCACCCCACCCTTTTCTCTCTCTGAGGAAAGTTCCTCATTTTGTGTTTGTCAGATGTTTCCTCACGATGAGATTGAGGTTATGCATTTTCAACCAGGTCTTGACCCACTCTTAAATCCTCCTCTGACTTGGACATTCAGCGATCTGAGGACCAGGCCCTTTACACCAAGCATTTAGCTCATGCCTCCCTGCTGCCAGGCGCTTCTAGTGGCTTGCTGAAGTGTGGTCTGTGACCAGCAGTGCTGCAAAGCCCTGGGCAGGCCTCCAGCTGGGATCCTGCCTACCTCCTCTCTAAGCAGAAAACAGCCCTTTCCTCCCACCTACCCTGCCCAGTCCCCTCACCTCCAGGGAAGAAGCAATCCCATTGCAGGAAGCCAGCAACAGTAACCATGGTACCCCCATTGCCCACTTGAGGCAAAGATAAATTAGGGCCTGGCTGCTGGTGAGACCTGTTGGAACAGTGGGCAAAGGGTTAAACCTGGAGATTCAAGACCTGAAGTGACTGGCCAGGCCATCTTTTCTAGAAACTTGCTATTAATAGTTGCTATTAATGCCCATGATACACACAGACCAGGATTCAAATCTAGAAATTGCTCACTGCAAAGTTGGGTGTTTCTATCACTATGTCAAACACCCAGCCTGGAAACAGATCCCGAGGTTCCTAAATCACCATCAAGTACTTCCTCCAGCCTCACAAGTTTAGGGCCCTGGGTCAGGCAGAGCGGGAGTTCACGGACACAATGGCACTGGAGACACTTGGCCCTCCATCCTGCAGCCAGGAGGAGACTGGGTGTCTCATGGGCATCATGAAGCCTGGTGACACCAGTTAGAACTTCTAGAATCAAGTCTCCCATTACTTTGAGAAACAGGTTTTTTCCACCTCTTCAATGTCAAAGACCAGACCTCCAGGGCTGGCCCTGCTTTTGGAAAAAAACAGATTCAAGCCTAAGGACTCCACCCAAAGATGGAAGGGCAGGAAGGAAGGAGGAATGCAGCGTGTGCAAATGTGAGATTCTTTCGAAAAGAATGTAAAGAACCTTCTTCTAACACAGATAAAAAGCAGGCGAGATCCAAGAGACAGTGAAGACCACCCACCTGCCTTTTTCTGTTTCTTCAATATTCTGTGTAAATACCCTAACACTGCACTTCACAAAACAGAACCTGGCTCCTGACCCCAGGGCCCAGGGTACCCAACCGTCAGGTGATTGATCTGGGGGCCAAAGAGGTCTCAGAGTCCCGGCATCCCTCAGACCCCTTGCTGTCCTCCTCCCTGACAGAGACCACACAGTCAGCTAGGACTCTGCAGCTGGTTCAGGCAGAGGCTGAGAGTTGGATGGGAGAAGGAAACTCGAGGGAGACCCCAGGAGCATGGAACAAAAAGCCGGTGACATTCACTGGAGGTGAAGAGGACAGAGAGAGGCCGGGCCTCTTTGGTTTTTTAAAAATCTATGTTAAAAAATCTAAACAGATTTCTGGCGACAAATGTCAGCCATGTTTATTGTTGAAAAAATGATTAGTATTCTGGTGGATTTCTTTCTGGTATTTTTGAAATAGATATAGATAGGTAGCTCGATAGATAATTAGTTAAGGAAATACTTGCAGCTGTATCAGATAAACCCTGCACGCTCTAACTTGATAGACGTTTACTTCTTACTCATTAAGTCCAGTCGAGTGGAGAAAGGTTGGGGAGGGGAGGAAGCTCTGCTCCATAGAGTCATTCAGGGACCCAGGCTGAAGGAGAATTCTAGGTGTCCCTAGACACTGACCTCCAGATGACAGAGAGAGAAGGGGACGCACATCTGGGCCAAGCCTGAAAGTAAAGCACAAGCTTCCTTTTGTACCCCACAACAGAAATGGGGTCCGGGCCCTCTGAGAGGTCATGTTCTGAGGATTCTAAGACATCTTGCATGATAACCACGTCTAACTTTTCTCACGCACCAATGACCCAGCAGGCACCCTGATAATCATTTCCACCTGTACTGTTGAACTCTCACAACCACCCACAAGGTGTGGACACTCTTGCTATCCCCATTTTATAGCCAAGAAAACAGGCTCAGTGAGGTTAAGCAGTGTGCTCAGGTCACACCTGAGCAGGTGAATGGCAGACCTGGGACTTGGATCTAGGGCCTGTGCTGAACCACTGCACTCTTCTGCCTGTCCAGGGTGACCTGGGGTCAGAGGTGACCTCAGAGGAGGCAGGAGCATGTCCTGGGAAGCCCCATGCCTTCATAGCCAGGCTGGGACTTTTGGCTTCAGGTCCCTGAGCCCACAGCCTATGTGGCTGGCTGGCTGGCTGGCTTGCAGGCTGAGCTCTCCAAAGAGGAACCCAGGGAGCTGGAGTGATTTCCTCAGGGATGTGGCATTGTGCAAAGCAGAACTGAGACTGAAGCAGAGTCTGCACAAAGTGCAAACTGCCAAGCAGGGCAGCTTCGGGGGCTCTGTGGGAGAGAAAGGTGGCTTCCATCTCACGTCAGCCACAGACTGCAAGGACTCTGACCAGCCATTTCTCCTCCCCAGGCTCCAGCTCCTTCATGTGTGTGGCTGGGAGCTCACAGTTTCCAAACCAGTACCAGGGAGCTTTCTAGAAGCCTCAGACATAGCCAGAGGCCGTCTTGCAGGGGGAATGTGGGGGAGAGGAAGCAGCAGGCCAGCCCTGCTGCCCCTACAATGAATCAGCCGGAGAAGCCAGCTTCTATATAAAATATCCCTTTACAAAAGGCTTCTACTGCCAAAGTAAATTTAAGACCTCCTGTTCTCGATGTTCTCTGCTTCCTGGCATCCTGTTTTTATCAAATAGGTTCATTTATTCAGCAGCTAAACAAACATTTATTGACAATATGGATATTGACAGAAAAACCCAGTCCCTGTTTTTAAGATGGTCACAGTTCAAGTGGGAAAACAGCATTAAACAAGCAACAACCATGCAGAGTGATAAATGCTATTTATTTATTCACCTAGCAAATATATGTATTCAACGGCTACCACAGGCCAGACACTGTTGAAGCGTTGCACCATAAGGTCCCTGCCCCATAAGGTCCCTGCCCCATTAAGCTTCCATTCTTCTTGGGAGAGATGGGTAATAAGCAAGGAAACAGGAATACTAAATATATTATCAGATGCTAAGATATGCTACTAGGTTAGACAAACCAGGGCAGGGGTTCTGCGAGTTTGCTCTCTGGGTTGGGAGGTCAGGGGGACCCTCTGAGTTCATGTATAATGTTCGTTTTTACATTCTGCAATGATAGGGCCAGGGAAACCCATTTTAAGGGCATCGAACCTAGTTAGTGGGGAGTAGGGTCCTTGGTTACGATTTCCTGGAGGAGGGAAGTGGCTTCCAGCGGGACTCATGGTGGAGGGTAAGGGCAAAGCAGATCTCAGTCATCAGCCTGGTGCTGCCCCGGGATTGCTGCATCAGCAAGAGCCCCGCCAGCCCATTTGGAGAGGAAGTTATGATAAAAGTGATAGACCCCACCTCTAGATCAGGGGTCTGCAAACTGCACCCGCAGGCCGACTGTGGCCTGCCGCCTGATTTTGTAAATAAAGTTTTACTGAAACAGCCACATCCATTCATTTACACAGTGTCTATTTCTACTTTCGTTACAACGGCTGGACTGAGTAGTTGAGATAGAGGCCATGTGGCCCCCAGAACTAAAAATATTTCCTATCTGGCCTTTGACAGAAAAATTTGCCAATTCTTTTAGGTAATACTTTCTAGAAGATAAAACCTTATGTTCAATCCATCCATGTATTTGATGCTCACAATGGCCCTATGTGACAGAATTTTATTATTAACCCAAATTTTCAGATAAGAAAACTGAGGGTCAGAGTGAGGAGCCCCAGACACTCAGCTAGTTAAGGGGCAGAATTGGGGGAGGGGGTCTCCTAACCCAGTGTCCCTCAGTTTGCATGACCCAGGGGAGCACGCTTCAGCCCATTTTGATCAGAGCTCTCCTCCAAAATCTCTCAGCCCATGAAACACACACAAGGCCCCCAGCCAAGCTCTTTTAAACACGATCAGCTCCCCACATCCCTACAGATGGAAACAGATAGGCCTTGGGTAAAAAAAAGAAAGCAGAAATCACCAGAAAGGCAGGCTGCAGCCCAGCGAAGCTTCGAGGGCCCAGCCTGACAGACGCAGTCTCTGGTCCACAAAAGAGAAATATTCCAATCACAGCAGAATTCTTTGCAACTATGCCCCAGTGTCCCGGTGGCACTGCCTGAGGCCCCACTCACGTGCGAGGCTGAGCCCCAGCTTAGGCTCCTGGCTTCATGGGAAGAAGAATGCAGCCACAACTGCCCCCTGGGATACGAGCTGGGAGCTTGTGTGTGTCACTCTCCAGGCAGAGAACCTGAGTGGGCATTTCTCACCCACGTCAAGGAAGAGAGACCCAGATTCTAGTCTCAGCTCCACTACTGACCAGCCGTGGGGCTGGGAGCAAATTTCTCCCATCTCTGAGCCTTGGTTTCCTCACCATAAGGTTGGACTTGATGAATCCATGGCCACTGGTGTGCCAAGTCAGCTCATACCAGCTCACGAGAGCTCATTGTGTGCATCTCTCCCCTACTCCATACTCATGTCAGCAGAAGCTGAAGTGGAGCTCTGTGGAAATATTTAAGCCATGGAAATGGGCAAACACTACAAATCAGAGCTTATTTTTTGCTTTGGAGAGCCACTTGTTTGGCTTTCCCCAGCACACCACTGTCTACAGTCCAAAGCAGACCCTAATATCCTTGACCACGGCCCCAGTCCTGTGCAGAACAGAGTGGTACCCAGTGGGAACACAAATTGGGCTCATTTCAGTCCACTGTCCTCATCCTATGTCCCAAACCCTGTGCTAGGGGCTGGAAAGGGACTGATGGTAGGGGGTCGGGGAGACAGAGGTGCAGAGAGGTTAAGAGACTTGCCCACAAGCCCACACAGCCTCCATCCCTACTGTTAGGGATCTCACAGCCCGAGGAAAAGGGCAGGCTCTGAAATAGTCAAGGTGTACAGGAGCTGGAATGGGAGCCATCTTACTGTGCCTGAGGGTGTGGAGGGGATAAGGAGAACTTAGTAAGAGAAAAGCAGGACGGGTACACCAGGCAGAAGGAAGAATGTGTGCAAAGGCATAGAGTGAACGTGCCTGTGGAGTTCAGGAAATGGCCCACGATTCGGCACAGTGGAACGTTACGTGGGAGGGTGATGGGGGTAGAACGTCATTCTGAGTCGGAAGTTGCAGAGAATAGAGGATGCACCAGTAGCTGGGGAAGTTCAGGAGAGCTTCGTGGAGGAGGTGGAACGTGAAGGAAGAGTGTCGAAGTAGCAGGAACATGGGATTGTACGTGGAGAAAAGCTAAATTCAAGTCTTGGTTTGCCGCATCCTACCCACGTGACCTTGGGCAAGAAGCTTAGCTTCTCTGGGACTCGCTTTCCTCATCTGTGAAGTACACACAGTGAATCTAACACAGCTCGCAGAGTTGTTTTAGGAATTCAATGACGTGTTTATAAAATAAGCTTCATACTTTTATAGTCACACGACTGTTGGTACTCTGTGGGAGATGGAAGGCTTGGGCCTATGGAAGGCAAGGGACGGGCTTGCCAGGGAGGTGGGTGTGGCAAAAACCAAGGGGCAGGGACACAGGTGACCTATTCTGAGGCCAGATAGTGTGGCTGGAGGGGAGTAGAGTCAATCATGATGGACAGGTGTCTATGGGCCCAGTCGTAAAAGGCCTTGAACATCACGAAAAGAGATCCAGATTTGATTCTCTAGACAGTAGGGAGCCATTTGTGGTTCTTCAGAAGAGACATGGCATGATCAGAGCTGTATTCCCAGGAGATGAGTCAGTAGACAGCATAGATCAGAGGACAGAGACCCTGCTGGGAGGGCAAGCCTGGGAGAGCAGGACTGGAAAAAGCAAAGGATGAGTGCAGGAAGCAGTGAGAAGGAAGATTCACCTGGGCTCTGGCCAGACGAGACACAGGGGACAGGGAACCCCAAAGAAAGAGGGGGACTCCTAGGCCTTGTACCTTGGGACTTGAGGGAAAGTAGGCTCCGTAATGGAAGTAAGGAGGTCTCAGCAAGGATTTCCAGAAAAAGATGACACATACACACTTTGGCTTGGCCCCTGATTGTGGACTCGGAGGCCTTGCTGGGAGCATAGCATCCATCCACGCATGCATCCAAGTATTCATCCATTCACTCGGCACCGTGCCATGCTCTCTGTGCTATACTGGGAAGATGGACAGGAGGTGCTCATGGGTAGGTGGAAGGACAGACACGGAGTCTCCTGCAGTGAGGTGACTGGACACAACGTGGTGGTAGCCAAGGAGATGGGCCCCAAAGCCCTTCCTGAGAGTCAGCCAAGATTCTCAAAAGAGCATGAAAAAGGAAAAAGGGTAAAGGACTTGCCATCCCAAAAGGCACAGAGCCACAGCCCCCCGTGGCCCCATCTCTACATCCTCAAACCTAAGGCCTGAGCTGGACCATCCTTCTGGCTGGAAGTCACTGTCCCCTTAAGCAGGGTTTCTCAACCTGGCACTATAGACATTCAGGGACTGAATAGTTCTTTATTGTGGAGGGCTGTCCTGTGCATTGTAGGAGATGTAGCAGCATCCCTAGCCTCGATGCCAGGAATACCACCCTCCTAGTGGTGAGAACCAAAAAAGTGACTCCAGACACTGCCAAATGGCCCCTCACAGGCAGACTCACCCTCGTTGAGAAGAACCACTGCTCAAAATCAAATTAACTGGCCTGATTGTCTCCCTTAGTGAGCTATTAATATGATAATCCCCCAAAAGGTGATGTTCCTGGAAGCAGATTAAAAATTCAATCAGCTGTAAACCAGTGCCTGAGTTGTAGGTGAATTCCAAAAGGCACAGGCAGGACTTTGTTTCAAAAAAATTAAATCAGCAACTTGAAAACAACTCCAAGAACAAAAGAATCTTTCCCCAGGAACAATTCAGTCGTGTCTCAGGCTTATAAAGGTTTTTTAGGAAGGCTTTTCTCCAAAGCTGGTTAATCCTGTGCAAGGCAGACAGACTCAAGAACCTTGAAACAAATGGTCAGAGCCTTAGACCACAGAGGTGGGAAAGGAATGGGTATTCTTCTTTGGTGAGTGTGCCCATGGAGCATTGCAGGAGCACTTCGTGTGAACCATTGCCTAGAATTCCCACCCAAACCCCACAGGATGTCACGTTATCTGTGTCGGTTCACCCATGACAAGAAATACAGGCTCAGAGAGGTCAGGCAATTAGCCCAGGGTCGCACATCCCCTAAGTAGTGCTGGGACTCACACTTCCAGGACGTCTGACTCTGCTTTTCAGGGCCATGTGTCACCCACCCCTTCACCCTGTGGGACAACAGGCCCCTTGAGAAAGGAGGACATAGACGTCAGATGTCAGTAATTGCCCCCCTTTCCTTAGCGCTTTATGGGTCCAGATCACTTTCGTATTCTTTTTTCTCATTTTATTCTCTCAAAACCCTGACAGGCCACCAAGGCCAGTGTACTGGCCCCATTTTGTAGATGCAAAAACGGAGGACAGCAGACCACAGGCATTGTGTTCTCTGGAGGAGTGGCTGTGTGGGGACACACGAGTCCAACCAGAGCCCACTGAGGCAGTGCTGGTTTGCACTTCTTGGGGCTGTGGCCTGGCCCCCTGTGAGGGCACCCGCCTGTCCAGACATGGGCAGTGGGAAACTGATTCCTCCAGAGGGGCTGCGAAATTCGACCTTGAACTCCCACCTCTTTTCGAAGCTCTCTCACACCCTGTTTTTTACTTGCATCTTCCTGCTCCCCCTGAAATCCAGAAAAATCAGATCTGAGGGACAGAGTGGTTATAAGAGGGTTTTAGTGAGCGAGCAAGCGAGTGAGTGAGTGAGCGAGCGAGCGAGCAGGTGTGTCGTGGCCTCACTGTTCAGACCATCAACTGGGAGCGCTTTCTACTGGGATTTGCAGCTCATGTTCTATGGATGTTAGGGTATAGCTTAGACTGCTATTCACACACACACACACACACACACACACGATTTAAACAAAGCTGAATTTATTTCCCTCTCACGTCCCAGCGTAGGCTGCTATGACACTTCATTTCTCCAAGGTCCATAGAGACCCAGGCTCCTCTCTCGTCACTCCAGCATCGCCAGTGTTTTCTCCATCCACATGCTTTTCCCCTGTAAGGGCAAGGCCTGGACGCTGCTCTCATCACTTCCTTCTTGATCCCATTAGTGAGACCTCAGATATGTGGCTGTAGTTTGCTGCAAGGGAAGCAGCTGGGAAATGCAAGTCTTTAATGTGGGTGGCCATGTCCCAGCTTAAAGTCAGTTCTGTTACTATCAATATAAAGAGAGACTAGACAGGAAGGAGGAGGAGGAAAGCCGTCTCCGCAGTCATTCAGGCTAGAATGAGGCTGAGCAGCCACATAACACAGGACCCTCCCGGGAGGGTCGTCCACGCCCCCAGAATACTACCCCCTTTAGAGTGGGTGAGTCCTGAGGGCTGGGACCAGCTCTGACTCACTTCCTTTGGCCACCTGTGTACAGGACCTCACCCTCGTGCCCACTTGGCTTAGCTGCCATTTACCACGCATTTGCTATGCGCCATTCACTGCCCTAAGGATCACCGGTGAGGCCAGATTTGGGTGAAGTGAGTAAAGCACTGGCCTCGGATGCAAAACTGAAGGGGTGCCAAAACACTCAGTCATCAAGATAAATCATATGTATATGTCGTGCATGGGTATGTGAATTTAAAAAAAAATAGTGATTTTTAGCATATTCACAAAATTGCAGAAGCAAAACTGCTCTAATTACACAATATTTTTATCACCCCGAAAGGAACTCTGTACCTGTTAGCAGTCACTCGCCACCCCTCCTCCCCCCAGCGCCTGGCGGCCTCTCGTCTACTTCTTTCTCTATGGATCTGCTTCTCCTGGACATTTCAGATAAATAGAATCGTACAATATGCACAACGAGCAGTCTTTTGTGACTTGCTTCTTCAATTGAGCATCACAGTTTCAAGGTTTATCAATGTTGTAACCAGTAGGTGGTTCTTTTTTGCCACCAAAGAGTTTTCCGCTGTCTGGTCATTCACCTGCTGAGGAACGTTCTTGCTGTGTCCACGTGTGGGCTCTTCTGGGTACTGCTGCTATGAACCTTTCCATCGCGTCTTTGTGTGAACACGTTTTCACTTCTCTTGGGTCTGTCACTAGGAGTAGAACTGTCAGGTCAAATACAACATTTAAAAAATAAAAATTAGTGCAAAAAGGAATCTGTGACATTTTAAGTAAAGACGAGCTGCTATTGTCTGTTGTATGACCCTGCATTATTAGGCCACGGGAACAGTCATCTCCCATCAGCTGGTGGTTCCTGGGCTCGTGTGTGTGTGTGTGTATGTGTTGATGAGGACAGACGATGCAAACAGACTGGTGACACGGGTTTGATAGGCAGTTGTGTGTTTTTTTCTTATGAGCGTCCATTAACTTTTTCCATTTGGATCGAATATGAGGGGGTATTTCGATACGTAGCTATAGGAGCCTGCATTTTTCCTTTGCCACAGGCCCCACTACATGGCTCACCCAAGCACTGACCGCCCACGTCATTTCGTTTTATCCTCAAACCTCCACCTCATTCTCCAACCTCTGTGCCAAGGTGAGAGGAGGGAAGAACCTTCCCAGGGTCCGCAGCTACTGAATGAGAGAGCTGGGATTCGAACCCAGGCCCGAGGCCAGATGCCTGGCTCTTCACGGCTGCACCTCTCATGACTTCGTGATGTGTTTGGCCGAGGAAGAGTCACTTAAGCTCCCTGAACCTCAGTCTCTTCTTCGGTAGGTGGGCAAAACAGTATCTACTTATGCAGTTGTTATAAGGCACAGATGTGAACACGCAGAGATAACTATGAAATTTGCCTTTCTGCCCTAGCAGGGCTTGTCTTGAGCTGCGTCTCGAGACGAGGAAATGAATCGCTAAGTGAAATCTATCCTCGCGTGTGCTGTAGGAACCCACCCAGTCGTGGTTCCCCAAATGAAGCCACATGTGAACAGCTTTATTTTAGCCCTCGGGGTCAGGAAAATAATTTGGTCCCCAAGAAACAGGAATATTTTCTTCTCGTGGACAATGAGAAGATGTAACGGAGTGTGTTTTCCCCTTCACTTTGGCCGCCAGGAAACTCAGAGCCAAACTTGTGGCACCAAAGGATCAGTTGTGTGAGTTCTCCCTTATTTGTGTGTTTATTTTTTTTCCTGTGATGTACAGTTCCTCTTGTCATTTATATGTCCCGATGTTTACATTTTTATTTAGGTTTTACTGTTTCATCGTGCATTTCCCGATAGTCTCCTAAATCCTTTGAAAAACATGCAAAGTAGAAATACAGTCTTTGAATGAACTCTGGTCTGCTTGGCATGTATTTAAGCGGATTATTGGCCTCGCTCAAGACACAACAAAGGGCAGCATCCCTGGTCTGGACCAGCTGGGGCCAAGCCAGGCTGGGGACACCTTTGTCTGAGCCGTGGTCCCCCTTTGGTGAGAGGAAGTAAGAAATGAGTTGGGGACCCTGGTGGCCATTTCTCACTGTGCCAAGCTGCACAGTCACGCTTTCAATGTCCCCAGCGTGCTTGCATGGGCATGCTGAGAGGCCAACTAGGGGATGCCAGGAGGACTCTGTCCCTGTAGGAATTCTTGTCCTCGAGGTACAACCTCTGATTGTGTGTTGCCATATGGTCAGTCTTCAGAGCCAAGCTGGGTAGGCCTGTCTTCCCCCTCTTCTCTTCCCCAAAGCATCTGTTCCTGTCTGGAGGCTCTGAGCCCTGTGAACACGTCCCACAAAAGAAGAAGTGATGAGTTCTTCCTTTGAGAGGCATATACATTTTAAAAGAAACCCTCAAGGACAGGCACTGCTTAACCCAAAGGAACAAAGCTTGAATGGTCGAATTTCTGACTTTCTGTTTTATAGGTACAGAGGGAGATGTGTGGTTAAAAGGGACAGAGAACCTACCCAGGAGACATCAAAGTTAGACAGACAGCTACGTCTGGTAGGTCCATGACTAAGTATGATGTGAACTTGACTGTCAAGCCAGCAGCAAGGGGCACTGATGGAAAAAAGCCGAGAAAGAGGAAGGGCCTGGGTCTTGCCCACCCAGCAGAGGGCACTTTTTTTCAGTTCCTTCTTCCTAAACCCCAAATGTGTCACAGTCCACCCCAAGTAGTCAGATTCCAGGGTCGCACCCATCCTGGTAATCATGAGAAAGCAAGAAGGTTCTTCTTCCTGGGGTGACCACCACCCCTTCTCCTGGTCAGAGAATAGCTCATAAAGAGCCTCGACTCACCACCTTCTGCCTCCTTCCTCCTCCCAGGCAAGTCCTACGGGGCCGATGACTTCCTGCCCGTGCTCATGTATGTGCTGGCTCGCAGCAACCTCACAGAGATGCTCCTCAACGTGGAATACATGATGGAGCTCATGGACCCTGCACTGCAGCTGGGAGAAGGTGAGTCGCCATCCCCGGCCCACCACCCGCCACCCACCCAGGGGCACACTGGGCAGCCCAAAGCAAACCTCCTGGATGCCAGACTCCCCTGAGCCCAGGGGACACGACACCGGGCCCAACACAGGCCCCGTGCTGGGCGGACTCACAGACTAGCAGGGGAGCTGGCGGTGAGAACCATGTCCCGCTTGCTTGACATGTGCTGAGACGGTGGCAAGCCCAGAGCGTGTGGGAGCATGTTACCTGGGCTGTGCAGTCAGGGGAGGCTTTTAGAAAAGGTGACACCTGAGCTGAGCATTGAAGGATGAGAAGGAACCAGGCAGGCAAGGAAGGGGAAGGCATTTTCGCAGAGGGAGCAGCGGTTTGAGCAGCATGAAAGACAAGGCTGAGCAGGTGGGCGGTGCCCACGGGAGTCTGAGCAGGAAGCAGGGGTCAGTCCTCAGGGGTGGCCTGGGGACTCTCTGCCCCATGGCTCCTCCAGCCCTGGGCCAGGTCCCTTGACAGAAGCGAAGGTTACTGCTATGGATAAATAAATGCAGGGGTGCAGCCTGCTCTGCCCACCTCAGTTTCCCTTCCCTTTCCTCTTATCCACCACTCCCCCTCCCCGCCTAGCCTCCAGCACCTCCACCAAAAATCCCTGAGAGGCAGGCCAGACAAGGTATTGGCTCTGAGGGAGTCCCAGTCGTCCTCTAAGACATCAGCCTCAAAGAATGAAAGGAGACTCTCAGGGCCTGAGTGGCCCCCTGGGCTTTGTGGTTCTTGAGATAAAGCAACCCTCTTTGCATCTGTTTGCATGTTTAGCACCTATCAGTCTCTGGGGTGGCAGTTCTGTGAGTTCTTAAAAGCTCAGGGGAGGCGTGTAAAGCCATGAAGTTTACTGTCACACACAACCCTGGCTTGTGCCCTGGGACCTCCAAGGCTATTTCTTCTCAGTAGTTAAAATTTTCCTGCAGTTAGAGCAAACCTGTCTTCCAGAAGGTGCTGCAATGAAGGAGAAGCCTGGCTTTCGTCAGCAGTGATCATCAGCCACCCAGGACATCACCCATCCATCCACCCACCCATCCACCCACCCATCCATTCTACCCCTCTATCTATCCACCCGCCTACCTTCCCGTCCATCCATCCATTCACCCGTCCAGCTGGGAAATCTGAGGTCCTTCAGGCAGGAGCACTGGTCTATTCTGGGCTTTAACAAGTGTTTTTGAGACAAGCGAAAGTACAAATAAATACATGAAGGTCTTAAACCCTTCACAGGGCCTGACCCAAGGCTGCCTCTGTACCCTGCTGTCTGCCCTTCTTTAGTCTCAATGGCCAGAGACCCCCACCGCTGGCCCCATGTGGATATTTCCAAGGAATCAGTGGGGTGTTTGCTGGGTGTGAGATTCGGGCGGGACAGAGTCTCACCAGGCTGCCACACACCACCCCTCCCGGCAGCACAGACAGCAGTGTCAGACCCTGCCCATGGAGACCAGGGGACAAACCTCACACCAAGCTGCACACACCAGGAGGGGGGATGGTTTGCGTGGGCGCCTCCCTGCACCCCTCTTTGTTCCAAGTCCAACAGCCAGGGTGTGAGGTCACTGCACCCAGGTGAGGCCCAGCCTCACAGGTGTCGGCCTCCGGTTATGAAACGACGTGGGGTCTCCAGCTTGGGCAGGGGCTCCCACCATTTCAGTCTGCCAACTGGCAGACCTCTATCTAAAGCATCTGGCCCCAAGGACAGAGGGACAGAGAGCGGGGGAGGCGGTTCCTGTGTCTCCCAGCTTCACCCTCCCATCCTGGCTGGGCGATGGCACACAGGGTGCTCTGTCACCAAAGTCCCTGAGATGCAGGCGAAAGGGGCTCATCTAGAGGGGAGGGGCAGGGGAGGCAGCGTCTCTGCTGGCCAGTCCTTGCCCTTGGTCCTCTGTAGAGCTCAGAGACACCTGGGATGAGGCTGGCCCTGGGAGAGTCTCCAGGCAGAGGACTTCATTGCTCGAATCTAAGAGGAGAACGAGCACAGGACGCAGTAAAAGCACAGTATGGAGGCTGGATTTCTGTCCCGGTTCTGCCTCTGATTGGCTAGGGACCTTGGGCAAGTCGCTTAACCTCTCTGACTTGGTGCAGGTGGTGGGCTAGATCTGGGGTTTCCAAACCGTCTGGGCACTCCAGCCTTCTCAGAGGTAGCTCAGGGCAGGACGAGAGACGAAGCGGGGCTCTTTCCTCCTGTGTTTCACAGTTCAGATGAACAAACAATTTTCCATTCAACAAAAAGCCCATCAGCCAGATTCCAGAATCTACGTGCTTCAGGACCTTCTCACCGGTTCCATGTGCTTTAATTTGGAGAAGGACCCATGACAGGGTCCCATGTTCTTCATAGCGTAACATATCGTGTGTGAGAGGTCAGCGTGGAGCAGATGCAGAGAGAGCCAGAACGTTAGGCTGATGGGACCCCAGCCCCTTCTAGCCTCTGTCTGCAGCCCCACCACGCAGGGTGATTATGGAGCCGATGGGGATCCCCAGGCTGCGCCTGGGCACCTGGCTGGAGCCAGCTCAAACTCCTGAGCCTCTCCTGGAAGCACCCTGGGAAGGACTCCTTCTCCATGCCGGCTGACAGCTGGCCGTGCTGGGCTAATATCTGTAATGGGGGGCAGTGAGTTCTTCCCATCCAACATACAAATCCCTACCCAGAGACAGGCCACCAGCTCCAGACCTCACAGGCAGGAGGGATCGCCTGGCCACCTAACGGTCCTGGCAGACGCTGCACAGCCCCCCAGCCAAAGGGGGGAAGTTGCAGAAGGAACCACGGTGCCAGGCCCTGAGCTGGCCAGGGGGCTTGGAGTTCCTCCCCTCTCTCAGAGGGAGAGAAGTCCCAGAGCACCTCCCCTGGAGGCCACCTGAAAGGCACCAGGCACGACCTCACAGCTCACTAACCTACCCTCCTTTCACCCGGTGTTCACCTCACTTACCACTTTCAGCAGTGACGTGATGGGATTTGCAGGTGAGGGAGGAGGGAGGCTCAAAGAGGACACTCACCTGAGATCACAGAGCTAGCTGCTAGCTGCTGAAGGGCAAAGCACCTAGATCCCTGCTCTCTAACTCCAAATCTGTACTCTTGATCGGTGCCCTGCACTCACCCCGCTTCGTTTCTGTAGCCAGGAGACACGAGGACAGATGGGAAACAGGACCATCGAGGTATGCCCAGTGGCGGACCTTGATCTCGCAGCACAGGCCTGGAGGCACCAGCAAAGTGCTTCTGGGGCAACACATGGGCTCTGAGCTTGGCTGTTGGAAAGGTGAGACCTTTTGGTGCATGAGGGGTTTCTGGGTCCTTTCTCAGATAAGGAACAACAAGCCAGAGTTCATGTTGGCCTTGATATATATCGCTTTTTTTTCTTTAACGCTTCTGTCTGATATTGCTGTGAAAAGGTGAGTGATCCTTCAGTGGACATAAACTTTTTACCTTACCCCCACAGGACCCTCGGCCAGGGGTGTGAGTTTTCCCATAGTGGTGCGTGGAATTTGTAAGCATAGGTAGGCAGCTTCATCCAAAGTGAGTTAGGAAATGCTTGTCAAGCTTTGCAAATAACCCAATGAGATGTAACCAACTAGGAATAGTTTAAATCAGAGTGAGGGGGCTGTTTTGTCCCTTGCATCAAGCAATCCTGATGTCATAAGGACAAGTTTTTAGCCCTCAGCCCTCGTGGGAAATCGTGGGCCCAGCTCTTTCTATTATTCTTAGGTTTTGTCAAGCCTTTGTTCTTCGTACCTGTCACCTCTGATCACAAAACAGCTGCTGTGCCTCTGGGCTCACCTCCTGTGTTCCAGGCGGAAGGAAGGGGATAAGCAAAACCAGCTGGAACATATCAGCTGATTCTGTCCCCTTTCAAAAGGCTTTCTCTCTCCTGGAAGCCTCCCAACTCCAGGATTTCCACTTATATCTCAAGCAGCAGAACGCTGTCTCCTGCCTCTGCCCTGAGCTGCAAGGGAAAGTTCTTGGGAATGAGGCTAGCATTTTGGTGTTACTTCCCCAAAAATGAAGAGTTCAGTAGAGTTAGGAAGAAAGAGGAAGATGGGATTTGGGTGGGTCATCAGGAAAATCAGCCTCAATTCATTGTCCTGACACATAAAAGGCTGGGGGAGCGAGGCCCAAGAGGGAACTCCCCATGGAAGTCACCCTCCCTCTCCCTAAAGTGAAGGGGGCTCCAGCGAGGCCGTGGTGTGCTTCTCAAAACAGTTTAACCAAAGCCCCGAACAAGCAAAGGAGAATGGACTTGTAAGCATCCGTGCAATTTATCATCCTTTATCTTAAAATCCTTTCATGTAAACTTTGCAGTCTAAATTATCTCAAGCTTAAAATTGCTTTGGGAACCTTAGGTATTAAGAATATACGGGAATTACTTTAAGGAGGTCATGGAGATATAGAACATGTCAAGTTTTTACTTTAAATCTTTTTACATCGGTGTGTAATCAGATAACCATGAGTTAAATGGTATCTACATCTTTTATAAGTTGTTGTTAGGACATACGGCATCAGTGTGTGCATGCTTACACAGGTGTGCACATGAAATTACATACAGTGAGGTGGGTCTTCTCCCACCCTTCTCTCCCAGCACCCTCTTTCCCACCCGAGAGGCATCCATGATTATCAGTTTCCTGGGCATCTTTTAAAATGTAAAACACCTTTTAAAAAATAAGCCAGAGTTCCCTCCCAAAGGGCAGCCATGGAGCAAACCCTGGCACCGGGCAATTTGGGCCTCAGGAAGCTCCCAAGGCTGTGGGGAGGGCTTGGGCAGCTCTGAGGGACTGTGCTGCAGGTGCATCCACAGCAGCTGATGAATGAGAGCCGGACGGGCCAGGAGGCGGGTGGACTGAAGCAGCCCTCGTTCAGCCCCACGCACTTGTCACCGCAATTCCTACTAACCCCAACCACCACATCCACAGGGCCCTAGAGCACATCAAGAACTACGACAAGATCACGGTGACCCAGCAGCTGAGCGTGGAGGTGCAGTTCCATCCACCGCTGGGCATAGCGCCGGGCAAGACGCTCAGCAAGGCCCGGGTATCCCGCTCCCTCGTGCAGGTGACGCCAGGGGCAGAGATGAGGGGGACCATGCCCTGGGCACCATGTCCCACTGGCTGTTCTGGCTGGCCACCCAGGGCCTGCTAATTGTGCGCCTGAGCCTGAGGGCCTGGGAAAACATCACCAGGCGCTGGAGTTCTGTGGGGCAGACAAGACAGGGGTAGTGAGCGGGGACTTCTTCCCAACATTCCTTAGCACCTACTATGTCCTAAGCTCTGCTAGGGCTGGCGATGTGGTTGTAAGCCGTGTCAGTCCCACTTTGCAGGGGAGCCCAGGAGCTGATCCATGCCTTGCCCATCGGTCCCTGGTTCAGCGCAGCAGCTGCCGGTGTCCCCCTGCCCCTGGCCTGCCCCCTCCTCTCTAACCTCCAGTCCCTCCCAGCTCTCTCCATAAAATCTCAGTATTCTTCGATGTGAGACTCCTGGCTCCTCTGTGGCTCCCATCATCCCACCCTCTCAGGCTGCGTCAAATCACGCTACCCCTAATTCCCCCAGTGCATCGAGTTAAACTCCCTCTGCCCTTGCTGGTCCATCTCTCCTTCACTGGCTGCCACCTGTCATCCTCTTTCTTCCCTGAGCCCCTCCTCCACCTGACACACCTCCACCTGTCCTTCATTCCCCCACAGCCTGAGTTAGATGCCCTCTGTGTTTCCCTGCTGCTGGTCTCCACTGCAGCATGTATCACACCATGTTGTAACCTTCTATGTATGAAGATGTCCTAGGAGGGAAGGCTGATGGCTCACATGTCTCGGGAGCCCTAGGCCCAGGGCCAGGACAGAGTGGGACTGGGGTGTGTGCAGAATGGAGGGAGTTAGGGACAGTGGGTAGCAGCGATCCCAAGATGTACCTTAGCTGCGTGACTCACCCTCCTGACACCCAGAGCACACTGGGCTTGACCCCAATCCTGGCTTTCAAGATGGCCCATCTGCAGTGGGCAGAGCCCAGGCCTGGGAGGGCTCAGGGTCTGGACCCAACTGAGTACTCGCTCACTGTGGGACCCTGAGCAGTCCCTCCCTCTCTGGGACTCAGTCTCACTTATCAGCTTTGGGTGGGCTGTAGACTAGATGAACTTTGCCTCCCCAGAACATGTAGGCTTAGCTGATGCCTTCCTCCTTGAATCAGTGGTGTCTTGATAATTAATGTTTGGTAAAAAGCTCTAATTTTAGCTTTTGTTGATTCTCGTAGGATAAATACTCCGCCATGGCTACAGACAAACCACTAACCTAGCACCACTGAGCCTGGAGTTGGAAGAACCATCCCAGTTGGCTTTCTCAAGGTGGTATGCGCTTGTAACTAAACTGGCAAGAGGCAGGTCCAGTTCTGCTATCTACCCTCTCCTGGGATTGCTGTCCCTCTCACTCTTAGAATATAAGTTCTTGGTTTCCAGCCTGCCCCAGGCATTCCTTGCTTCAAACTTCCACCCATGTGGCCGTGATGCAGAGCCAGACAGAGCATCAGTGCCTCCCACGGGGGAGGCGAAGCTTGGGAGAAAGCCCCAGGATCAGAGATGAGGAGCCCCTCAGCATTGTTTCTAGGGTTTGGGGAAGGCGGTCCCTCCCAGAGACTCCTCTGCACCCCCCAGCCCCTAAGGCCCGTCCTTCCAGAGGGTAAAGGCCCAGGGCCTGACAGTCATCAAAATAGGTATAAAGGGCTCTAGGGAGGCCTAATGGAAGACAAAGGAGGTCACTGAGCATACTAAGACCTAAGGGAGTGGGGGCTTCTTCCCTGGAACAAAAAGGGGTGGTCCCAGTAAAGCTCTTGACAGGCGCCTCAGGTGTACTCATCATCACCATGTGAGAAGGCTGTGCCGTTGTGCCCTTCCACAAGGGGGGTGGCGTGCACACAGCCCTGCCTACCCGCCTCGGCGCCGAGCAGTTTCATATGTTGTAAGAACTGGTGTTGTCCCAGTTTACAGTTGAGGGAATGGGGGTTCAGAGAGGTCAAGGTCACGCGGGAGACTAGAGCACTCGTCCTTCCACGTGCGATCCTCCCTCCCAGCTGGAAAAGGGCACCAACGTGTCTACGGGTGCTCCCATCCCCAGCCCCGCAGGCATCACCTCATCCCTGCCACCCAGGCTCCCACGGTCCCCCTCACCCCTTTCAGGCCCGGCTCCCCTCCACGGTTCCGCTGAGCCTTTCCCTCCCCAGTCCCTGCCCTCCAGCTCCACCTCAGAGCCCCTCCCCACCCAGCCCTAAAGGGCGCAGAGACATCCCTCCCACCTCTGCATCCCTAGCTGAACCGTGGGGTGCCAGGACTGGCCTCTGCCCCTGACCTTGTTCATGCCGCCCTCCCTGCCCCGCGTTGCCCTGAGGGGTGCAGGAGACTCAGGAAGGCCGAGGTGACCAAGTGACAAATAGATGCAGCGAGGCCCGTGCACTGACCACCAGGAGGCGCTCCCAGTCCTCTGGACAAGACTCAGAGCCACTGAGTCATGGGGCAACGTCCAGCTGACCATTGAGGCTCTGAGTGGGGAAGGCCCTACCTTAGGCCACTAAGCAGGGTCTGTGCAGGTGCCCTGACGTCCCAGCCTCATGGCCGCTCCTGCAATCCTGTCTCGACAGAGAGGGCCTGGAGCCCAGAGAGGAAAAGTACTTACCCTGTTGTGCTTTACAGTCCCCAAAAGACACAGGGACCACCAGAACTCAACAAGTGACAGGGATCACACTCTACTCAGCCAACTGGGGTCTGCCAGGAGCACGCATGAGCACCCAGGAAACAACCCTGAAATGTCGAGGTGCGGGGTTTTAAGCCCCAAACCCCATTTCATATTTCTGTCCTGAACACAAAGGTCTGTCTTTCTTCTGTTCACTACCTGCCAGCCCACAGCTCGGGGTGCAGCAGGGGTACCAGAGCAGAGCGACGTAGTTAGAATGTTCCGTCCCCCTGGGTGACAGCCTGTGTTCCCATGGCGATAGTGAAACAAGTCGTTTCCAGCCCCTGATCCACTTCCAGCGGCCCCTTGTCCAGCCACTACAATCCGAGGCCGCTCCGTCTTCACCCCTGTCAAGAGCTCCCACGGCGGTAGGGGACCTAAGGACATGGGGGACCCAGGACATCCTGGACCCAGTGATGCGGAAACCCCGCCTGCCGCCCGCATGGACTTCATCTGCGTGTCGTACCTGGAGGCCGAGCAGCAGTGGCGGATAGCTGGCGTCGCGGGCCGACACCCAGTAGGAAGCCTAAGCGCCCAGTGCTTGCGGACAGGATCGAGGTGGCCCGGCCGCGGGACCACCGGCTCGCCATTGCTGGTGGACGGCCGGGCGCTTCCAGCCTGGCCGACGGGCGCTGCCGCACCGCATCCAGAACTACCTGCTGCGCAGCCAGCCCAGGCGCGATGTGACTTCGCGTGCTGACTGGGACTGTGGCCCGGCGGCGCTGGGACCCGCCCTGCCTCGTGGTGCGGGAGCCCAGCTTCCTGTGAAGTAGCCCCTGCGGCCCCTCGGTGACGGCCTTCACTGAGGCGGGGCGGGAGGAGGCGGGCGGGCCAGGGCTCACGCCGAGGCACCTCGGCTGTGCCCCTCGCCATACAGGAGCCCCACATCTGGCCACATGGGCACCCCCATGTCACACGTGCTCGCCACCCGCTGAGTGGTGAACGCCATGTGAAGCAGTGGCCCACGTGGCGGCACCTGGAAGGAGGGTCAACGCGGAGGGGCCGAGTTGATGCTTTATTAGACAGAAAGGGAAGCTGAGGCTCAGAGAAGGCGTACTGTCGCCAATGATTTGCAGCAAAAGAGCCTGAGCCTGTCTCGGCCATGCCACCCTGAACACCTACCATCTTGTCCGATCTAGGAAGCTAAGCGGGGTCTGGCCAGTTGGTACTTGGATGGGGAACCGCCTAGGGAGACCAGGTGCTGAAGGTACAAAAAGAAAAAAAGCCCAGTCCTGGCACCCATTCACACACAGCCCCTCAGGTCCGTCCCTCTGTGATTCCTTACGTGCCCCAGAAGGACTTAGCTTCCCCTGACCTGTCCTCAGGAGGAGTGACCCGGCACAGCCCACTCCCTGCCCCCCCACACACACACACTCACACCGCC